>CAXKVI010000002.1:113222422-113492422 GCA_964058755.1 Campiglossa producta
AGACTTCCGCCTGGAAGACGCTACAATGATCAGGTAGTCTGAAGGAGAGATCAAGGTCTAAATCCCTTGAATAAACCCCTCCTCCAACTCTGCCGTCCAACTTCGAGCTGTCGGTGTATATGGAAGTGCCACCATTTGTTTCAGGGCACCAATCCGTCCTCTCCCAGTCTTCTCTTCTGGGAATGTTTATTTTGAAACAGCTATCCCCGACCGTAGTGGTCGCACAACGATCTGTGCTTAAAGGTTTACCACATCCCGGAGGTTGCCTATCCACGACGAGTTGTTCCGATTAACTGCCCGATATGTCGTTGCGGGAGTCCTGCTGTCTGTAGCGTTAGTCTTCCTCGCAGAGAACGAAGTGTGTTAGTCTTCGATGCAGAAAACTGAAATGTATTAGACTTCGACGCAGAAAACTGAAATGTATTAGTCTTCGACGCAGAGAACGAAGTGTGTTAGTTTTCGACGCAGAAAACTGAATTGTATTAGTCTTCGACGCAGAGAACGAAGTGTGTTAGTTTTCGACGCAGAAAGCTGAAGTGTGTTAGTCTTCCACGCAGAAAACTGAAATGTATTATGCTGATTTCGTTTCATCGAAAAAAATGTACACTTGCACGTTGAACATGTTTACACTCTTGCACAGAACACTATAAAAGTGTGATAAAAGTGTACCCGTTCTACGTGTACCTGCTTTCGATAAAACGAACAAAAAACACTGCCCCGTTTGCTACGCTATGTGCTTGAATAATTAGGTTTCGCTTTTCACCCATATTTAATTGTTATCGTAAAATCCAATTTATTTCACCAAATTTATCTGTCAAATAAAATTTTCGACACCTGATTATCAGTGCAACCAGCTACCCTGTCAAAGCTTCAGAGGGTAAAAAGTGTGAGTTTTTTACACTACGGAAGTGTACATTTTTAGGAAACGAAATCATATAATGTTTGACGTTTTACTTTCATTTTACAAACGAAAACGGAAAATTGAAGAGTGTAACAAAAATGCGCAATTTTTTTGATGAAACGAAATCACCATTAGTCTTCGACGCAGAGAACGAAGTGTGTTAGTTTTCGACGCAGAAAACTGAAGTGTGTTAGTCTTCGATGCAGAAAACTGAAGTGTGTTAGTTTTCCACGCAGAAAACTGAATTGTATTAGTCTTCGACGCAGAGAACGAAGTGTGTTAGTTTTCGACGCAGAAAGCTGAAGTGTGTTAGTCTTCCACGCAGAAAACTGAAATGTATTAGTCTTCGACGCAGAGAACGAAGTGTGTTAGTTTTCGACGCAGAAAGCTGAAGTGTGTTAGTTTTCCACGCAGAAAACTGAATTGTATTAGTCTTCGACGCAGAGAACGAAGTGTGTTAGTTTTCGACGCAGAAAGCTGAAGTGTGTTAGTCTTCCACGCAGAAAACTGAAATGTATTAGTCTTCGACGCAGAGAACGAAGTGTGTTAGTTTTCGACGCAGAAAACTGAAGTGTGTTAGTTTTCCACGCATAAAACTGAATTGTATTAGTCTTCCACGCAGAGACCGAAGTGTGTTAGTCTTCGACGCAGAAAGCTGAAGTGTGTTAGTCTTCCACGCAGAGAACGAAGTGTGTTAGTCTTCGACGCAGAAAACTCAACCGTGTTAGTCTTCGTTGGGAGCGACGATATCCGTTGCGGACGTTACGTTGCGGACGTTATTTTACTAGTAAAACACACAAGTTTTCCCATACAAAATTGAAATTTTGGTTGACTTTTTCTGCTAAACACCCATACTGGTTACTCCTAGAGAAAAAATGCTAGGACCATATTTATAGAGAATTTCCAGGTCTACAACTTGGTCTCAAGTAATTTTTCGAAAAACCTACCGTTTTCGAGAAAAGTCCAAAAATCCTAAAATTTTGACCTTTGACTCCTTAGCACACATACCTATATAGGATCGATGGGGACTTTTCAGGTTTTCTTTCTGACCGGAACCTAGGCGATCTACCAAAAAGTAATGTAATGTTTATTTTGACTGCACTATTGGTAAAAAATAAACAGAAATATTAGCAAATTTATTTGAAAAACCGTTTATAGGCAAAATAATTTCACAAAAAAACAATACTTTAGTCCAATTCCAGATTATTCAGGTAAATATCGCCTTTTTAAAAACAGAAACGGATATTCAGAAATTGGATGTTTTCAGATAGGTGGTTTTGCATGTGGTAGATAGGTGATTTTGCATAGGCATCGACGCTATATAAAATCGTAGAGGGCTTTTTGTGACCATATGTTTGGAAAACTACTGACCGGATTTATGTAAATTTTTCAAAGTTTATTCTTTGGATAAGTCCTCTCGTTCCTTACAAAATCTGTTTTTATTTGCGGATTTTGCTCTGGCACGTACATATTAGAGTGGTTCAAAAATTTTTTTTTTGGAAAATCTAAAACGCTACCCCGAAATATGGTTCCTTGTGACAAAAAAAGAGGCTGCTATTTTTTTTTTGTTTTTTTAAGGTGCTTTAGAGGTCGCGCTACTCGTTTTTATAAAAAAAATGAGATGCTTGCAAATTTAATTTAATTTTAACATGTTTAAGTGCAGTAAAAATTTGCGTTTTTGTGTGTTGTTATTCTGTTTTCATTGACGAATATTCCTGCAATTCAAAAGCCTTCTTCGATGAGTAGAAAGGGTTTAACTCTTGAAAATATGTTTCGAAATTGAAAACGGTGCAACTAAAACGCCTACACTGATCTCATCGCGCATTGGTTTTTTGGATATATTTCGCATCTAGAAGGTTTATCACATGCATAAGCTGCGACGCCTTCGCACCTAGTGCTAATGTTGCCAAAGCCTATTTTTTGACCTATTCAAGTATAAATGTTAACCGAATGTTAGCCGGTTCGCTGACTCATTTAACGAAGAAAGTTAACAGCATGTTAACCGAAATATTTTCTTTGAAAATTCACTTTAATGCTCTGAATTTTCAAAGAAACTTAATTGCTTTTCCACCTTAGTTAAGTGTGTTGTTCTAACACTTTTCATTGTGAAAAAAAGCAGTGTTTATATGGATGAACCTTTGTATTTGAGCATACATCAGCGAAAATGCACAAATGCAACATAACTCCTTCATCGATACAATGTCGATAAAATCAATGCTTTTCGGGTTTCTCATGCAGAAATGTGGTGTCACACAGTACGTAAACTGCGCAAAATTTGGCGAAATTTATATGATATGGGAATTTCAGCGTATATAGGGATACTTTTTTAAAATAATTTTTTTATAAACGGCTTAAACGGCAGTTTATCAATAGCCGATATTTTTTGTTAAAATTTTCATAAATGGAATACATTTATATATATTATAATAATTTGATTTTACCTATGTATATATATATATGGAATATGAACCCCCAAAACCACCCCCTGCGCACGGGCCTGCTTTATCATATTGAACACCCCCACATGAATTGAAGTTGGAAATGAAGATTTTGATCAAATTTCAATTTTTGTGGATTTGTGAAAAAGTTGTTGGACACAAGAAGAATGCAGAGGGGTTGGTTGTGCACACATTTTAGTGGCAAAGCAACTAGACACGTGCTAATTTTTATGAGCGCCTGGTGCATGGGATTTAAAGCATCGACATTTGCTGGTCTTGTAGGCGTCCCCTAGCTCCCCTCGCCCATATTGTCTAAAAAATATGAAAAACTTGAAAATAAATTTCGATGCAAGAACAGAAATTTATATGATTTTAGGATTTTCGTGAAGAGTTTAAGACAATTTATGAATGGAAGGAGTTTGTGGTGCAATGGCGCCTATGAATGAAATTGTGCGAGCTTTGAAAAAATTACTTAAAAAAATTTTTTGTTCAGGTGCAGGAAACCTGTGTGATAGAAAGAATACCTTTAGGTCCTTTCTACCTGTCACAAGCGCTGTTTCACTCACTCACATAGGGCACAAAACTTCGCTTCTTTTTTTAGATTTTGGGGATGAAAAATAATTTCAGTCGCTTTCAAGCAAGCGTAGAAGTCACATCGTGTGAACCTACGCATGCCATGTATGACAAATAATGTTTATGCCCCTTTTTTCATACGTAACACTAAAATAAATATTATTTTAATTCCTTATTTTATCATATATTAATACGTTCTTACTATTGTCACAGTTGTCATTTTACATATTACTACTTAAATATGCTTGTATTTTCCTATTTACGTGCTAGCCAAACGCGGGAGTTCAATTCGCCGCACGTTTCTTTCTCATACGAATGGCCGGCCAAAGAGTGTGGTAAACTCCTGAAATTTGTTCTTTCAGATTTTTGCACCAACTCGCTGAAATTTTGAATGAGCGAGTCGGCCATTCTTATAAATTTACATTCTTTGAATAGGTTACTGAACCAGCTAACTTTTGGTTAACATTTATAATTTAATAGGTTAAGAGCTGGTTTCCTCGAATAGCGGTGCCGCTATCTAGCTACCGCTACATGCTCACCGCTTCAATCAACGTCAACAGCAACACCGCTTTTATGTAAACTCTAAGGACTGAAGCGTTGGACTCTGTTGATATTAAACCGTTGACTTAGCTTGTTGATTGATGTTTTTTTGTTTTATTTTACGATTTTTTGAATTTTTTTAAAACATAAAGAAGAAATAAACTGGCGTTTCATAAATCAAGTTGAAATATTTGACAGATTTCTCACCATTATGACAATGACGGTGGGAAAAAACCTTGACGAAAAATTTTCACCGTCATGCCGGTCGCTATGCTTGAATGCTTGCCCCTATATTACATTACGGTGAACTTCACCGTCTTCTTAGTTTACACCCAATTACTTTTACATGGCAGTATTTTTGACAACGTAGTTCACCGCTATATAGCGTCACCGCTTTCGAGGAAACAAAGCCTTTACCAAAACGGTTAGCGCTAAAAGGACAATGTTAGCCGTTTTTGATTACTTATGATTATTTTTGATTTTTTCTTGATTTTTTTTTATTAATTTTTATTTTTTTTTTTTTTTTTTTTTTTGATTATTTTAAAGTTTTGTTGTTAAAAGTATAAACATCTGTGTATCTTTGTATGCAAATATATACACCTACTTACACTTTGGGGCTCATGGATTTCTAGAATGAACCTTGAACGCTAAGTATGTACATATGAGAAAAAATGTCAGGTTTGATGGTTATATTGGCTGGAGTTATGATAATTTGTCCTTTTATATCTAAACGGCTAGTGTCGGACATTTCTCGTTTGATACCCTACGGGTACGGTCGAATAGATCTATTTGAACACTTATAAGGCTAGGCTCACACTGCAACAGACTTCGGCCGTCCGGCTGCAATCACACATCCACACACATGTGTTTTAAATGAGCTCCTCGATTTCATCTGATTTCACCCGAATGTAAACAAACTTTGGCCGCCCGATAAAATAGAACGCGTTCGAATTTCTCTGATGAGACCGGATGAAAAAGTCCGTTGCAGTGTGCGCGTAGCCTAAGTATGCTACACAAATTAAAATATAGGCATAACAACTATGTCCAAAATTGACTTGTAATGATCGATTGATCAAAAATTAAGCGGTTATTATCCATAGAGAGATGTCCGGGATTAATAAATTTCGTCCACAATGGCCGACGTAGTCATTTATGGGCATTTGACATTTGATTTACTATCGTACAGTATACTATTAACAAGTTGAAGATTACACCGTTACATTCCATATTTATAATATTTATCACCATTATCATTCCATATTACATATACCTTTTTAAAAATAATAGACTGAATGTGCAAAAACGCCAGTCTTCTGTTTAGGTTGTAGTTCTATCACTTGATGAGAACTAGTACGAAAGATCTCGAGATTTTCCCTCCATGGATATTTATGTGCATGAATACATGCAATAATATAAAAGAACTTCTTGCTTCACCTCTATACATTTGTATGTTTGTGCAAGTGAATATTTATGTAGCTACGTACATATGTACATATTTTTCTACAACAGTACTGAAAAAAAATAAAAAAATTAATAAAAAAAATCAAAAATAATCAAGAAATGGCTGAGTTTTGTACTATTGCACACACATACACAGTAACTCGTATAAAATTTAGTAAATTTTAAATGGCTGTAATTATTTTAATAGTTAAGATATTCGAAGCGTCAACTTTAAGAGTATGTAAAAATATTTTCAAAAAAGTTTCAAAAATTTAAAGAAAATTCACTTTGAAAAAAAATAAATATAGTTTAAAAAAACTAAAACTCACCCTTTTAGAGAGCATTGAACTAAAAAGTTGAAAATAATTTTAAAAACCCTACACAGTAGTATTGTGGAAAAAGCGTGGTCCGCTTTGTTCCATAATCTTCGTTTTTTATTTAAATTATTTTTACCTTTTTAGTGCAATATTCTTTAAAAGCGTGTGTTTTCGCTCTTTAAACTGTATTTATTTTTTACTTTTTAGTTAAATCTGTTATGAAGTAATCGATAAATATATCAAAGTATACCGCAGTGCAAACGAAACCTCTGGGCCTCCATTTTAGTTTGATACCCATATTGTAGGCAATTTTGTGACAGCCATATGCCACTATCGGGTAGACTGAAGTAGAGTTACATACAAACAAGCAAACATACATATGAATGTATGTACAAGTAAAGCTAATGAAAGTGTAGTAAAGAAACTAGCATTAAGGTGATGACCCAATGCAGGCTTGATTTGCTTGCCTTGCTTAGCCAGGCTTACTTTGCTTTTTTTTGAAAGCTTCTATGGCCAAGTAGAAGCTTCAAAAGCTGTCAAAAATACAGGATGAGACAAACAACTCAACAACAAGACAAACAGTGAAGCGTGTAAAGCGCCGTCAAATAGAGATTTGGGCTATTCGACGCTTTGAAGTGCTTCAAGCAAGCAAAGTAAAGCTGCCACTGGGCCAACTTTCATACATTTCAGTAGAGTTCAAAAGAATTTTGACATTTCTCGAGGCAAAGCCAGCAAAGCAAGCGGGCATTGGGCCATCAGCTTAATGTGAGAAAAGCGTCGAGCGCTCGATATACGAAAATTATGGCACAAAGCGGACCACGCTTTTTCCACAATACTACTGTGTAGGGTTTTTAAAATTATTTTCAACTTTTTAGTTCAATGCTCTTTAAAAGCGTGAGTTTTAGTTTTTTTAAACTATAAATATTTTTTACTTTTTAGGCAAATGTCCTATGAAATTATCGATAAATATATCGAAAAATACAGCAGTCCAAACGAAACCTCTGGACTTCCACTTTCGTTTAATACCACATTTTGACAGTAACTCAGTTATCGAAATATATTGAAATCCAAATGAAACCTGCGGCGTTCCCCTTTCGTTTGATACCCATATTGTAGGGAAATTTTAAGGTTTTCGGGCAACCACATTTTGACCGATAACTCAGTTATCGATAAATTTATCGAAATATGTCGATGTCCAAATGAAACCTGGGGCCTTCACCTTTCGTTTGATACCCATATTGTAGGGAATTTTTTAGGTTTTTAGGCAATCATATTTTAACCGATAACTCAGTTATCGATAAATTTATCGAAATATATCGAAGTCCAAATGAAACCTGGGGTCTTCCCCTTTCGTTTGATACCCATATTGTAAGGAATTTTTTAGGTTTTTGGGCAATCATATATTGACCGATAACTCAGTTATCGATAAATTTATCGAAATATATCGAAGTCCAAATGAAACCTGGGGTCTTCCCCTTTCGTTTGATACCCATATTGTAAGGAATTTTTTAGGTTTTTGGGCAATCATATATTGACCGATAACTCAGTTATCGATAAATTTATCGAAATATATCGAAGTCCAAATGAAACCTGGGGTCTTCCCCTTTCATTTTATACCCATATTGTAGGGAAATTTTAAGCTTTTCGGGCAACGACATTTTGACCGATAACTCAGTTATCGATAAATTTATCGAAATATATCTAAGTCCAAATGAAACCTGGGGTCTTCCCCTTTCGTTTGATACCCATATTGTAAGGAATTTTTTAGGTTTTTGGGCAATCATATATTGACCGATAACTCAGTTATCGATAAATTTATCGAAATATATCGAAGTCCAAATGAAACCTGGGGTCTTCCCCTTTCGTTTTATACCCATAATGTAGGGAAATTTTAAGGTTTTCGGGCAACGACATTTTGACCGATAACTCAGTTATCGATAAATTTATCGAAATATATCTAAGTCCAAATGAAACCTGGGGTCTTCCCCTTTCGTTTGATACCCATATTGTAAGGAATTTTTTAGGTTTTTGGGCAATCATATATTGACCGATAACTCAGTTATCGATAAATTTATCGAAATATATCGAAGTCCAAATGAAACCTGGGGTCTTCCCCTTTCGTTTTATACCCATATTGTAAGGAAATTTTAAGCTTTTCGGGCAACCACATTTTGACCGATAACTCAGTTATCGATAAATTTATCGAAATATATCGAGGTCCAAATGAAACCTGGGGTCTTCCCCTTTCGTTTGATACCCATATTGTAAGGAATTTTTAAGGTTTTTGGCAATCATATATTGACCGATAACTCAGTTATCGATAAATTTATCGAAATATATCGAGGTCTAAATGAAACCTGGGGTCTTCCCCTTTCTTTTGATACCCATATTGTTAGGAATTTTTTAGGTTTTTGGGCAATCATATATTGACCGATAACTCAGTTATCGATAAATTTATCGAAATATATCGAGGTCCAAATGAAACCTGGGGTCTTCCCCTTTCGTTTGATACCCATATTGTAAGGAATTTTTTTAGGTTTTTGGGCAATCATATATTGACCGATAACTCAGTTATCGATAAATTTATCGAAATATATCGAGGTCCAAATGAAACCTGGGGTCTTCCCCTTTCGTTTGATACCCATATTGTAGGGACATTAGGGATAAATGGCGGCCGATTGATGTCGCTCTAGTTGTCGATAAGGTAGTATAAAAACAAAAAACAAATAAAATGAATACATACTAAGTGAACATGATGGATATAAGCTGGCAATAATTTCAACGCAGCTTGGTGTAAGAGGTACACACTGCGGGCTTAGAAATTCCTAATCCCCTTGGTTCTTGGTTCGATGACCAACAAAAGGTGATGAAAAATTTCTAAACACAAAGCCATTTGATAAGTGCCCTTGAGAAAGGCCGAAATTACGTAATCATGGAAGCTTGTAATTGTTGTTACTTTTCCATCTTGTTCACTAATAATAAAAACATAGAATAATTTAAGAAAAATTATTCCCAAACGGTCAAAAGTCCACCAAAGTTTCAAACATTTTACGGCTTTTGGGCCACTGGGGCTTAGACCGAACGAGAGTTTACATACATACAAACAGACAAACATACAAGTGAACCTAATAAAAGCGGACCACGCTTTTTCCACAATACTACTGTGTAGGGTTTTTAAAATTATTTTCAACTTTTTAGTTCAATGCTCTCTAAAAGCGTGAGTTTTAGTTTTTTTAAACTATATTTATTTTTTACTTTTTAGTCAAATGTCCTATGAAATTATCGATAAATATATCGAAAAATACAGCAGTCCAAACGAAACCTCTGGACTTCCACTTTCGTTTGATACCCATATTGTTAGGAAATTTTAAGGTATTTGGCCTCACATTTTGACAATAACTCAGTTATCGAAATATATTGAAATCCAAATGAAACCTGCGGCGTTCCCCTTTCGTTTGATACCCATGTTGTAGGGAAATTTTAAGGTTTTCGGGCAACCACATTTTGACCGATAACTCAGTTATCGATAAATTTATCGAAATATCTCGATGTCCAAATGAAACCTGGGGCCTTCACCTTTCGTTTGATACCCATATTGTAGGGAATTTTTTAGGTTTTTAGGCAATCATATTTTGACCGATAACTCAGTTATCGATAAATTTATCGAAATATATCGAAGTCCAAATGAAACCTGGGGTCTTCCCCTTTCGTTTGATACCCATAATGTAGGGAAATTTTAAGGTTTTCGGGCAAAGACATTTTGACCGATAACTCAGTTATCGATAAATTTATCGAAATATATCGAAGTCCAAATGAAACCTGGGTCTTCCCCTTTCGTTTGATACCCATATTGTAGGGAAATTTTAAGCTTTTCGGGCAACCACATTTTGACCGATAACTCAGTTATCGATAAATTTGTCGAAATATATCGAAGTCCAAATGAAACCTAGGGTCTTCCCCTTTCGTTTGATACCCATATTGTAAGGAAATTTTAAGGTTTTCGGGCAACCACATTTTGACCGATAACTCAGTTATCGATTAATTTATCGAAATATATCGAAGTCCAAATGAATCCTGGGGTCTTCCCCTTTCGTTTGATACCCATATTGTAGGGAAATTTTAAGGTTTTCGGGCAACCACATTTTGACCGATAACTCAGTTATCGATAAATTTATCGAAATATATCGAAGTCCAAATGAAACCTGGGTCTTCCCCTTTCGTTTGATACCCATATTGTAGGGAAATTTTAAGCTTTTCGGGCAACCACATTTTGACCGATAACTCAGTTATCGATAAATTTGTCGAAATATATCGAAGTCCAAATGAAACCTAGGGTCTTCCCCTTTCGTTTGATACCCATATTGTAAGGAAATTTTAAGGTTTTCGGGCAACCACATTTTGACCGATAACTCAGTTATCGATTAATTTATCGAAATATATCGAAGTCCAAATGAATCCTGGGGTCTTCCCCTTTCGTTTGATACCCATATTGTAGGGAAATTTTAAGCTTTTCGGGCAACCACATTTTGACCGATAACTCAGTTATCGATAAATTTGTCGAAATATATCGAAGTCCAAATGAAACCTGGGTCTTCCCCTTTCGTTTGATACCCATATTGTAAGGAATTTTTTAGGTTTTTGGGCAATCATATATTGACCGATAACTCAGTTATCGATAAATTTATCGAAATATATCTAAGTCCAAATGAAACCTGGGGTCTTCCCCTTTCGTTTGATACCCATAATGTAGGGAAATTTTAAGGTTTTCGAGCAACGACATTTTGACCGATAACTCAGTTATCGATAAATTTATCGAAATATATCGAAGTCCAAATGAAACCTGGGTCTTCCCCTTTCGTTTGATACCCATATTGTAGGGAAATTTTAAGCTTTTCGGGCAACCACATTTTGACCGATAACTCAGTTATCGATAAATTTGTCGAAATATATCGAAGTCCAAATGAAACCTAGGGTCTTCCCCTTTCGTTTGATACCCATATTGTAAGGAAATTTTAAGGTTTTCGGGCAACCACATTTTGACCGATAACTCAGTTATCGATTAATTTATCGAAATATATCGAAGTCCAAATGAATCCTGGGGTCTTCCCCTTTCGTTTGATACCCATATTGTAGGGAAATTTTAAGCTTTTCGGGCAACCACATTTTGACCGATAACTCAGTTATCGATAAATTTGTCGAAATATATCGAAGTCCAAATGAAACCTAGGGTCTTCCCCTTTCGTTTGATACCCATATTGTAAGGAAATTTCAAGGTTTTCGGGCAACCACATTTTGACCGATAACTCAGTTATCGATTAATTTATCGAAATATATCGAAGTCCAAATGAATCCTGGGGTCTTCCCCTTTCGTTTGATACCCATATTGTAGGGAAATTTTAAGGTTTTCGGGCAACCACATTTTGACCGATAACTCAGTTATCGATAAATTTATCGAAATATATCGAGGTCCAAATGAAACCTGGGGTCTTCCCCTTTCGTTTGATACCCATATTGTAAGGAATTTTTTTAGGTTTTTGGGCAATCATATATCGACCGATAACTCAGTTATCGATAAATTTATCGAAATATATCGAGGTCCAAATGAATCCTGGGGTCTTCCCCTTTCGTTTGATACCCATATTGTAGGGACATTTTACGGCTTTTGGGCCACTGGGGCTTAGACCGAACGAGAGTTTACATACATACAAACAGACAAACATACAAGTGAACCAAATAAAAGCGGACCACGCTTTATCCACAATACTACTTTGTAGGGTTTTTAAAATTATTTTCAACTTTTTAGTTCAATGCTCTCTAAAAGCGTGAGTTTTAGTTTTTTTAAACTATATTTATTTTTTACTTTTTAGTCAAATGTCCTATGAAATTATCGATAAATATATCGAAAAATAGAGCAGTCCAAACGAAACCTCTGGACTTCCACTTTCGTTTGATACCCATATTGTTAGGAAATTTTAAGGTATTTGGCCTCACATTTTGACAATAACTCAGTTATCGAAATATATTGAAATCCAAATGAAACCTGCGGCGTTCCCCTTTCGTTTGATACCCATATTGTAGGGAAATTTTAAGGTTTTCGGGCAACCACATTTTGACCGATAACTCAGTTATCGATAAATTTATCGAAATATGTCGATGTCCAAATGAAAGCTGGGGCCTTCACCTTTCGTTTGATACCCATATTGTAGGGAATTTTTTAGGTTTTTAGGCAATCATATTTTGACCGATAACTCAGTTATCGATAAATTTAGCGAAATATATCGAAGTTCAAATGAAACCTGGGGTCTTCCCTTTCGTTTGATACCCATATTGTAAGAAATTTTTTAGGTTTTTGGGCAATCATATATTGACCGATAGCTCAGTTATCGATAAATTTATCGAAATATATCGAAGTCCAAATGAAACCTGGGGTCTTCCCCTTTCGTTTGATACCCATATTGTAAGGAATTTTTTAGGTTTTTGGGCTATCATATATTGACCGATAACTCAGTTATCGATAAATTTATCGAATATATCGAAGTCCAAATGAAACCTGGGGTCTTCCCCTTTCGTTTGATATCCATATTGTAGGGAAATTTTAAGCTTTTCGGGCAACCACATTTTGACCGATTACTCAGTTATCGATAAATTTGTCGAAATATATCGAAGTCCAAATGAAACCTGGGGTCTTCCCCTTTCGTTTGATACCCATATTGTAGGGAAATTTTAAGGTTTTCGGGCAACCACATTTTGACCGATAACTCAGTTATCGATAAATTTATCGAAATATATCGAAGTCCAAATGAAACCTGGGGTCTTCCCCTTTCGTTTGATACCCATATTGTAAGGAATTTTTTAGGTTTTTGGGCAATCATATATTGACCGATAACTCAGTTATCGATAAATTTATCGAAATATATCGAGGTCCAAATGAAACCTGGGGTCTTCCCCTTTCGTTTGATACCCATATTGTAAGGAATTTTTTAGGTTTTTGGGCAATCATATATTGACCGATAACTCAGTTATCGATAAATTTATCGAAATATATCGAGGTCCAAATGAAACCTGGGGTCTTCCCCTTTCGTTTGATACCCATATTGTAAGGAATTTTTTAGGTTTTTGGGCAATCATATATTGACCGATAACTCAGTTATCGATAAATTTATCGAAATATATCGAGGTCCAAATGAAACCTGGGGTCTTCCCCTTTCGTTTGATACCCATATTGTAAGGAATTTTTTAGGTTCTTGGGCAATCATATATTGACCGATAACTCAGTTATCGATAAATTTATCGAAATATATCGAGGTGCAAATGAAACCTGGGGTCTTCCCCTTTCGTTTGATACCCATATTGTAAGGAATTTTTTTAGGTTTTTGGGCAATCATATATTGACCGATAACTCAGTTATCGATAAATTTATCGAAATATATCGAGGTCCAAATGAAACCTGGGGTCTTCCCCTTTCGTTTGATACCCATATTGTAAGGAATTTTTTTAGGTTTTTGGGCAATCATATATTGACCGATAACTCAGTTATCGATAAATTTATCGAAATATATCGAGGTCCAAATGAAACCTGGGGTCTTCCCCTTTCGTTTGATACCCATATTGTAAGGAATTTTTTTAGGTTTTTGGGCAATCATATATTGACCGATAACTCAGTTATCGATAAATTTATCGAAATATATCGAGGTCCAAAATAAACCTGGGGTCTTCCCCTTTCGTTTGATACCCATATTGTAGGGACATTTTACGGCTTTTGGGCCACTTATATCTGAACAATCGGTTGTATGGGGGCTATATGTTACATTTGCCCGATCTTGTTGATTTTCACTATATACACTACATAAATAGAAAGTACTCGAGTTGCAAAATTTTACGTTCATAACTTTTTAATTGCAGAAGTTTTGGCCAAAAAACCTTATATGTGAACAATCGGTTGTATGGGGGCTATATGTTACATTTGCCCGATCTCGTTGATTTTCGCTATATACACTACATAAATAGAAAGTACTCGAGATGCAAAATTTAACGTTCCTAACTTTTTAATTGCGGAAGTTTTGGCCAAAAAACCTTATATCTGAACAATCGGTTGTATGGGGGCTATATGTTATACTGGTCCGATCTTGTCAGTTCCGACAAATGATTCCTATATTACAAAATGGTGGCCACATACAAAATTTCAGCCAGATATCTCAAAAATTGAGGGACTAGTTTGCGTTCAAACAGACAGACGGACATGGCTAAATCAACTCAGCTTGTCATCCTGATCATTTCGGTATACTTATTGATGGGTCCATCTCTTCTTCTTCTCATACTTACAAACATCGGACCAAAGTTATAATACCATTTCATGTTCATGAAGAGACAGACAAAATTTTAAATTTTATTATACATATGTAGCGATTCCATTGAACACACCCGACCATTGCTGGACACAACTTTTGCAATTTGGCCCTAAAAATCTTTAACAATTTTTCTAAGATGTTCCGTCAACATTAGATAAAAAAAGAAGTAATCTAAAGCTAAATATAATTATAATCATAGAATAGCAAACAATGAAGCTAGATTAAGATGAAGGACCTTTCCTTATTTTCATGTTATAAAACTCTATTATACTTGGGGAGGTAGGGGGAATTAGGATTAAAATAAACAAAGAAGACGCTGACAATTTGCAATTCTTTGTTATAGAAATTGTGTGCTAGTCCACCAGGTGTAATTCAATTAGTATGTGTTTATATATTTTTTAAGGCTCTTCAACCTCTTTGTGAAAGCCGATTTTGAATTGATCTATTAAAGAGCGAAAAGCAGAGCAGCAGGATGTCCCCTTAAATTTATTTATTTACTTGTATATGAGAGGCTGTAAAGAATAATATTTACAAGCCATTTCGTCAACAATAAAAACGTTGACAGTGAAAAGGACTTCAATCTCTTTTGAATTGATGCCGCACTCAAGGTGTATTCAAAGGTATAGCAAAGAAAATTGCACGTACCTATTCCGGCCCAATACATATACCACATATATACATACCTATCGTTAAGTGTACGAAGGGTACTCATTGGGCGCGTTTCGAATGCACAATAGTTGTAAAGTGTTGGATCGGTTGATTAGTAATCGGTTTGGTGATCGAAATTGTGCTTTCGAAACGATACGTTGAGTCAAATGTCAGATAGCATCAACAAAAAAATATACAATAATTTTGTGAAAGCGTTCAATTTGGTAAGTTTTTATGAAAATTTAATATTTTAACTAAATAATGTCATTTTCCTTAATTTTTCAGCCTTTGAAATGCATACAAATATTTACCGACAAACAACAAATCGTTTGTAGCCTTTGAAATAGCGCAAAAAGATCGTATTTGTGCAAGTTAGTATGCAAGAAATGTTGAAGTCACAATTTAATAGTGTGTTTATTAATTTAATTAAGTAATAAAGTTTTCAATTTTTAATCTTTAGACTTGGTAAAGCATCCTTGATCAGCGTTATCCGGTTGCTTCGAGCATCGTCCGAATTCCGGCCATACATCACAGACGCACAGACCCTTTATCGTTGTGGCGTAAACAAAGTTGTCGCAGACGCACATCTTCGTAAGTTTTCATCAAGATTAACCCCAATCAATTCCGGCCCCGTGGTATTTGCAATGTACTCCTGAAAGAAGTTTGCGTCTGCAAATATAAAGTTTCAAAACTTAATATAAAATAGATGCAAATTGAGTTGCTAACTTACCATTATTTTGGAGTATTTGATTCGTTTCTGCGTCACTTGTTAGGCGATATATAAGATTATTAATGTTGTAATCGCGTGTCTCCATCACTGTTTTTATTCATTAATAATAAATAAATGGAAATTTGCAAAAAAAGCGCCGAAGATTTTATTTACATAACCTAGCTATCGAACTATCAAACAATCGATAAATACGTTGAGTGAAGGTAGCGAAAAAATTTTATGATTAGCATTTTGACGTAAAATTCAAACTGTTTGATGGATCAGAACTACTCAACTGTGCGTTTCCAAAGTAATCACTGATTACTTATCGAAACAGTTGCGCCTCGAAACGCGCCCATTGTTTTCTACTGATTGGAGTGACACAATAGCAGAGCTATATAGGGTAGCACGGTTGCCGTTTTGGCCGAAATGTACCATTTTTGGTATGAATTTTTACTCCGGGTACGTTGGTACGCAACTTCCAAATCTGGTACATTTTTGCCATTTTAACTCCAACGCAACTCCAATGACTCTTCTACAAACATCAAAACTACATTTGAATCACTACAAAAAAATTATTTAATCATGATGTTGTGCCTCTTTCACTCTCCTCCTTTACTGGCAGTAGAAGTGAAGTGGCACCACTTGGAAAATGGCGGAAAAATAGCGACCCCTAAGGGTTGGCAAATTTTCTTATATTTGAATCACCATATGTACATATTTTAAAACCTTTTTCTGTATTAAATTATGGCAGCAGATGAACTGCTTAAAATTGTTTTAATAAATGTTATATTAAGGTGACTCATTATCCTTTATAAACACCTTATAAAGCGTGTAAACGTATAAATTTATCGAGCGTGTAAATTAACTGTCAAAGTTTGTATGGGACGAAGTTTACACAAATTTGATAAACTTCCGCGTCGATTTTTGTGTGTAAAAGAGTTCGTAAATTTATCCAATACAATGACGCCATTCGACATTATTTTTTTAATGCATTCAATGACAAAAATAGAAGAATATGCTGAGAACGCGTCGAAAATTACTTTTTTAATGAGAATTTCGAAGTAAATGTATGTATGTATAAATTTAGGCATTTCATAAACTTATATGTACGTTTCGATGAATCCCAATATTGTTTGGCTAGGAAATTATTTTGGTACGTTTTTTTTCTGTTTGGTACGAATTTTGGTACGCAAAATTTTAGACAAACGGCAACCGTAGGCGCTGCAATTGTGTCCAAATTA
This sequence comes from Campiglossa producta, assembly GCA_964058755.1. Lineage (NCBI taxonomy): Eukaryota > Metazoa > Arthropoda > Insecta > Diptera > Tephritidae > Campiglossa > Campiglossa producta. The sequence continues at coordinate 113,239,581 of CAXKVI010000002.1, forward strand.
TCGTCTATTTTTGTGCTCTTATTCTTACGTTTCATTTCTTTGTCTACGTTAAATAGCAAAGTATTGGAAACGATTAGGTTGGCAAGATAATGACAGAAGATTTAAAATGAATATGGCAAAAGGAAATATCGCCCGTTCCAAAGTAAACAGATGAAATTCAAATTTTTAATTTTTTGGGAAAACGAAAATAAAGTTTGGACATTTTAGATAGTTTGATTTTAACCCTAATTGAGATAGAACCGGGATGGTCACGTCAATTTGAACGGTATGACGGACAACTACAGTTATTAGAATAACAGATTGCTAAAAAATATGTTCGTTTTATTTTGAAAAAGATGATAAATTTCAGCTGTGCTTTTTATACCTTTCATGAACATGAAATGGTATTATAACTTTGGTCCGATGTTTGTAAATATGAGAAGAAGAAGAGATAGACCCATCAATAAGTATACCGAAATGATCAGGATGACGAGATGAGTTGATTTAGCCATGTCCGTCTGTCCGTCTGTCCGTCTGTCCGTCTGTCTGTTTGAACGCAAACTAGTCCCTCAATTTTTGAGATATCTGGCTGAAATTTTGTATGTGGCCACCATTTTGTAATATAGGAATCATTTGTCGGAACTGACAAGATCGGACCAGTATAACATATAGCCCCCATACAACCGATTGTTCAGATATAAGGTTTTTTGGCCAAAACTTCTGCAATTAAAAAGTTAGGAACGTAAAATTTTGCAACTCGAGTACTTTCTATTTATGTAGTGTATATAGTGAAAATCAACCAGATCGGGCAAATGTAACATATAGCCCCCATACAACCGATTGTTCAGATATAAGGATTTTTGGCCAAAACTTCTGCAATTAAAAAGTTAGAAACGTAAAATTTTGCAACTCGAGTACTTTCTATTTATGTAGTGTATATAGTGAAAATCAACCAGATCGGGCAAATGTAACATATAGCCCCCATACAACCGATAGTTCAGATATAAGGTTTTTTGGCCAAAACTTCTGCAATTAAAAAGTTAGAAACGTAAAATTTTGCAACTCGAGTACTTTCTATTTATGTAGTGTATATAGTGAAAATCAACAAGATCGGGCAAATGTAACATATAGCCCCCATACAACCGATTGTTCAGATATAAGGTTTTTTGGCCAAAACTTCTGCAATTAAAAAGTTAGGAACGTAAAATTTTGCAACTCGAGTACTTTCTATTTATGTGGTGTATATAGTGAAAATCAACCAGATCGGGCAAATGTAACATATAGCCCCCATACAACCGATTGTTCAGATATAAGGTTTTTTGGCCAAAACTTCTGCAATTAAAAAGTTAGAAACGTAAAATTTTGCAACTCGAGTACTTTCTATTTATGTAGTGTATATAGTGAAAATCAACCAGATCGGGCAAATGTAACATATAGCCCCCATACAACCGATTGTTCAGATATAAGGTTTATTGGCCAAAACTTCTGCAATTAAAAAGTTAGGAACGTAAAATTTTGCAACTCGAGTACTTTCTATTTATGTGGTGTATATAGTGAAAATCAACCAGATCGGGCAAATGTAACATATAGCCCCCATACAACCGATTGTTCAGATATAAGGTTTTTTGGCCAAAACTTCTGCAATTAAAAAGTTAGGAAAGTAAAATTTTGCAACTCGAGTACTTTCTATTTATGTAGTGTATATAGTGAAAATCAACAAGATCGGGCAAATGTAACATATAGCCCCCATACAACCGATTGTTCAGATATAAGGTTTTTTGGCCAAAACTTCTGCAATTAAAAAGCTAGGATCGTAAAATTTTGCATCTCGAGTACTTTCTATTTATGTAGTGTATATAGTGAAAATCAACAAGATCGGGCAAATGTAACATATAGCCCCCATACAACCGATTGTTCAGATATAAGGTTTTTTGGCCAAAACTTCTGCAATTAAAAAGTTAGGAAAGTAAAATTTTGCAACTCGAGTACTTTCTATTTATGTAGTGTATATAGTGAAAATCAACAAGATCTGGCAAATGTAACATATAGCCCCCATACAACCGATTGTTCAGATATAAGGTTTTTTGGCCAAAACTTCTGCAATTAAAAAGTTAGGAAAGTAAAATTTTGCAACTCGAGTACTTTCTATTTATGTAGTGTATATAGTGAAAATCAACAAGATCGGGCAAATGTAACATATAGCCCCCATACAACCGATTGTTCAGATATAAGGTTTTTTGGCCAAAACTTCTGCAATTAAAAAGTTAGGAACGTAAAATTTTGCAACTCGAGTACTTTCTATTTATGTGGTGTATATAGTGAAAATCAACCAGATCGGGCAAATGTAACATATAGCCCCCATACAACCGATTGTTCAGATATAAGGTTTTTTTGGCCAAAACTTCTGCAATTAAAAAGTTAGGAACATACAATTTTGCAACTTGAGTACTTTCAATTTATGTAGTGTGTAGAGGAAAATCAAGAAGATCGGGTAAATATAACATATATTTAGCCCCATACAACCGGTTGTTCCGATATAAGGTTTTTTGGCCAATACTTCCGCATTTAAAAAGTTAGGAACGTAAAATATTTCACCTTTAGTACTTTCTACATATGTAATGTGTATAGTGTAAGTCAGTACAATTGAACACGTATAATATATAGCCTCCATACAATCGATTGTTCCGATAACTCGGATCCTATTATTTTGTAAGTTTTTTTTAAATTATAACAAAGATGTGTAATGTGTATAGTAAATATAGTTAAATTGAAACAGGCTGTACTGGGGATCGAACAGTGAAAATCGTGACGCTTATTCATGAAAGGTATATAGCCTTCGGCACAGCCGAAGACAGCTTTCCTTACTTGTTTAATTCTGAGTTAGGCGGGAGTTACATACAATTTTCTCCTTCGGCCTTAATTCACTTTAGAATTGAAAATGTATGTATGCGAAGTATTTGGAATACTCCAGTTTCATTTCAGTTTTTTCAAATATTTTTACATTTTTTCTAGTAAAGTGAATAAGCCGAAATAAAAATACCCGTTGATAAACAAAAAAGTAAATAGTGCTTTTTTTTGTGAAAAAAAAAAGATTTATCTCGACTTGATTCAGTTTACATTGAAAAAAAGGCATACTCAACAACGAAAATGTAGGTATAATACGGTCATTTTTGTCTAAATAATATTATTTAACATTTGGGTAATTCACAAGGGGTATCGTATTCGTCTATCGTTGTATGTTTCCATGGTTGCCTATATAAATTTTTTGAAAAATAGACAAATAGCACGAAATACTAGAGGCTGTGAATTGCGTAATTGTATGTAATGTCCTTTGTCAGCCATCAAAATATATGATAATATCAAGAAAAATGGAAATGTTTAGTTACATCTGTTTCCTTTGTTACGGGCGATATGTCATGAAACAATTCAAATTCAAATTGCGCCATTCTATACATAGGACATTGTTAGAGAAATTCAGAATACAAAAAAAATACTGAATACAAATAAAACTACTAGAAAAATAAGAAAACAGCAATTGCAAAGGTCGTTGAGATTACAATTTCGCAGGACAATATCAATGAGAATAACAATAAACAAGACAATATAAAGGCAATAACAACAATTAGTTGATAGCTAGGTACATAGATACCCAGCTCAAAAGTTAAATGTAATTCAATGAAAGATGAAATTAAATGAAGCCAACGGCTGTAAGAAAAGATATAAGTAAGAGAGGATTAGAAGCAGCAGCCGATGTGAGTCTTACTATCTTTTTATCTTCAAATGAGGCAGTAAAAGAGAATGAAATAAGCAAGGTATACGAAATAGGATTACAATATTTTGTAATAAAACCAATAAGTAAACAGTTGTCAAATATCCTTAGTGTGCGAAATGTTTCTTACCAGTTGATGCCTTAGGCTCTTCTGGAGAAAAGAAGAAAAAATGGAATTCAAGTGCGAGCGGTGTAGATCTTTGAACGAGGTACAGTAGTCCGAAACAGTAACCCAAACTCAGAAAAAACTTTCCTTGCTGCAAGGAAGATATGCCTTAATACAAGCAAATACATGGCTTTCTTAACACAAGATTGCTACATGTTTACGGTATTTGTTTCCTTTATCACCCAACTGCTAAAAAATTAGCTAAAATTATGGGAGAGGGCTTAAAAGACGCGTGTTGGCCACAGGATCACAAATCCGGAGGCGCTTTTTTAATATTTTGCTTCTCTGAAGAGATATTTGCAATCAAAGTTGCAAGTTTTCAAGTGATTGTTGTAGGCTGTCCCTAAAAACGTGCAAAAAAAGTGTACGCCGTGGCGGTAGCCACGAGTATACCACGCACCCGGATTTGGCATGTCATATCCTAGGTTTATTTTTAATAAGGGCGGCCGAAGGCCTCAAACTCAGAAAGGTGTTCTGTACATAAATACCATGGATCAGGCCCCAATTTTGGTATCGGTCCCGCGGGTCATATTTCGGGTTTTTGACCATAACTTTCCACAGAAACAAAAATTAAAAAATCGCTTCCGGATTCGTGATCCTGATGCCAAAACACGTTTTTGAGCCCTCTCCCATAATTTTAGCTAATTTGGGAGCGTGTCATTATTCTGTATTACAAAATTCTGGGTGACAAAATTCGGTAAATTGCAAAAAAATTCTGCTTTTTTACAATTCTGCTTTTTTAAAATTCTGCTTTTTAAAATTCTGCTTTAGTCAAGTTTTGTTATTTTCGTCATACAAGAATCTGTATTTATCTTTAAGAATATGTATCTATCTTTTTTGTACGTGGATATTTGCATTTTTGACAATTTTTGAAAGAAATCGAAAAACATGCTAATTTTTGAGGCTAGAATACTAGAAAACGGCTAGTCTGAGAAAATTTTGGTCAATGTAACTTTTGTAGGGAATTCGATTTCCTTCAAAAATATGTTGAGGTAAATGGTGTTCCACAATAATGGTTTATCGTTTTAATACCAAATATGAGGTAAAGTCTGTAAAATCTAAACTAGCGATGATAGACCTCTAGACTTAAGTTAAAAAAATCTGAAAAAACTGCAGTAATTTTTTGTCACCTTTTCTTAAAAGAAAATCAATATAATTTTTGTAAAAAACGAAATTTTTTTGCCCCAGTCTAATGTACATATGTACGAATATGTTAAAAACAATGGGGCGCATATACTTATATTGTGTAAAAAGTTTTACTAACTAATAATCATACCTAACTTTAACAATGAATATCCCACAATGTTCTGTTTTACAAAATTATGTATTAAAATATAATGTTAATGTTAAAGAGGTCATGTAATTATTTTAAAAAAGTGCGCACTTCTGCTTTTTAAAATTCTGCTTTTTAAAATTCTGCCTTTTTAAAACTCTGCTTTTTTTAAATTCTGCTTTCAAAATTCTGTATTACAAAATTCTGTAGTGCAAATTCTGCATTAAAATAGACAATTTTAGAAAGCAGAATTTTAAAAAGCAGAAATTTTGAAAAGCATAATTTTGTTTTTAGACATTTGTACATACAGAATTTTGACACCAACCCAGCTAATTTTTTTAAGCAGTTGGCTGCTAAAGGAAACAAATACATATGTACCTTGTTTCCTTGTTTTAATGGAAAGAACCTAAATAAAAAAATGAATCAAATGCAGTTTCGCAGGGCGTAAAATTCCCTACAAGGTTCATGAAACCGATTCAGAATATTGCAAAAAGCGTCCAAGTAATCGAAATTTTTATGAATTCTTACCGATAAAAAATCTAATTTTCCTAACTTTTAATGAAAAATTCAAGTTCTAAATAATAAAATACTAACAATATATCTTGACACTGACATGGCATTGATTTTACAACATCGAAAAACCAAAAAATAGAATTAGTGGTTTCCTTAGTAAAATTTTTTTATATGTGTTTGGTGTTGTAATAAATGTACTAAATTCGTATTTTAGTTCACTAACGCTTAAATAAAAATTACCTTGGAAGTAGTTAAATTTATTTTCTCTCAAAAATTTCCCATATTTGCCGAATGTACAAATTCCAAAAACTTTCGTTATGTTAATCATTTAAGATGCGGCATTCGGTGTTATACTACTTTGGTGTAGGACAAATACAAATTACAAAATAAAACTGTAGCTGTGCTAACAAAAAACATGCTACCGTAAAAAATTTACGCATCAAAGTACCTCCACATTCTGCCTCTATCTTTAAAGCTAAGGGGGCACAACAAATTCAAAACCACTGAAAGTTTGCTGTATAAAAGACTTTCATTGCGTACAACCGAAATTTTAATACTCGGTTGCCTCAAAAACTTATAAGCCCAAGTCCACAAATATGTATTGAAAATGGCCAGAAGAGTGTATCGCTACTTTCATTGATGATAACATTTTTAAAAATCTCCGTCTCAAAAACTACACCCAGTAAAAATTCACTTTGTACCCCAATCACTGCCCTATACTCTATCATGAATATTTCCAGACTACTAAGTTGTTTGGTATTTTGGATTGAAAGTAATCAAAAATAATTAAAAAGAATCGCTGAAAAGAATCAATTATTTATTTTGATTATTTTTTATTCTTTTCAGTAATCTAGAGTAATCATGATTATTTTTTGATTCTTTATAATCGTAATCATTACGTAATCCCAATATTTCAGACACACAATAAACAATCATTACAATTCTTTTTAGAAAACAATCTAACCGATTACTAATCGTAATCATTATTTAACAGCTATGATCTAAAGCATACGCGGCAAATACCTTCCTGGGAGGAAATACTAATGCTTTAACATACACGGAAAAAAATATTTTACTCAAACCAAGACAATTTTTTTCTTAATCTGAAATTAGTAAAAAATTTGTGAAATTTTTAAAATAGTCTTGATTTTCACTGAAATTAAGAAAATAAGTTTATTTTAAACAAGCAAGCTATTTTCTTATTAAAAACAAAAACAAAGACTATGAAAAAAAAATTTAAATAAATAAGAAAATATTTCTTCAATAATAACATTTTCCTTAAAAATTTTGAAAATAAATAAGAACATTTTTCTTAATTGAAGAAATATTTACTTATTTATTTAAATTTTTGCCCTTATTGTTTGAGCAACATTACCAAATTCGTCAAAAATGTATGGAAATAGAAAGTTTATGTTTATAATAAATCGTAGCTTCTTCACAAGCAAAATAAACCCAAGCAGAATGACGATCTAAATCCTCAGAACCCAAGCGCTCGCCATCATTGAATACACGGAAGGTAAAAGTAAGGTACATTTGAAATGCCAATATGAATAAAATAAAAAAAATCTTTGGTTGGGACTCGGACCGGAACTCCAGGTTAACTCCCACAAACATAATAATTTTGCTTTCATGAAGCACGCATTACTTAATTTAGGAAAATATTTTCTTATTTATTTAAAAACTAAATTTTCTTAATTATAAGAAAATATTTTCCAAGTGACTTGAAATTTGTGAACTGAGCCACGAACAATTTTTTCGACGGCCATGTATTTTAATGAAAGTTGGTAGTATGGCTCAAAACGATTAAACAAAAATACATATATAACAATTTTTCGAAATTCGAATTATTTTCAAAGTTATACTGCCGTCCTTAGCAAGAAGGCAGTAAAATCATTTTACTGCCTTTTAGGAATTTTGATACCAATATATTATTTTAATGTCTTACAATCCACCGATTATAAAAATTATCCGTCAGAAAGCAATTTCAACGTTAAAACAAGGTTTAAGTTAGTGATACATCTAGAATCTCTTGTATCTCTCCAGAACAAATAAGCAGTATAAAGGTATCACAGTGTAAAAAGGCAGTATAAATGAAAATATACTGCCTTTAGCAAGCAGTAACTTTGACTTACAAACAGAAAAAGCTGTAAACGAATTTTTATTTATTTTGGATTTACAAAGCAGAAAGGCAGTATCTCTCAAAAATATAAAGGGTTTGTTTTACAATCCAAAAAAGCAGTACATAGTATTTTACTGCTTTTCGATTTACAAAGCAGAAAGGCAGTTCGCTGATCCTTTAAGGCTCTATGGATAATTTTCGCCTATAATCAGATGCAAATAATTCTTCATGAAGCCTTTTAATATCTCAATATTCATTTATGTCTGTTATGCAGCAAAATAACTAGTTATTTAGTTCGAACACACCCACACTTCAACTTCAGCTTTCTCGATAATCAATTTTTATAACAAACTGCCTTTTTGTTAAGAACGGCAGTATAGCTATCAACACTTTTCGAAATTCCTCACTTTTTGATGAATTTCTCACGATTGGTTAAACCGATTTTTCATAGTACACGTACGTAGAGAAAAAAAAATTCATGAAAAATTAACTAGTCTGTAAAAAAATGTAAATAACTCCCGCTCCCTTAGAGTGCCAAAAAAATTTTTTTTTTGCTTATAGTTACTAATGGAATGCCCAACAACATCATACAAAAGCGCTCTCTGCCCACGATGGAGAAGTTAAAAATTGCGAAATATGTTAATCGTCGTTTAGAAGAATCGTCGTTTAGAAGAAGATACCATCTTTTATATATATTTAAAAAATTAGCAAAATCGGTTTAACCAATCGTGAGAAATTCATCAAAAAGTGAATTTCGAATTTCGAAAAACTAGCCCAAACGTATTTTTTTCTTGTTGTTGTGAACCATACAAAAAAGTTTCAGAAAGATAGTACAACTTCGAAAAAAAGTGGCTCACTTCACAAAATTCAAGTCAAGTTCAAAAACATTCCTCGATTTTCTTGTGTGTGTGTCTTGATTTTAGTAAAAAATTCCCTCAGTGTAGTTACCGTTCTGACCACTGATCTAAGGTTATCGTGGAACTTTGAGAAGTTTTTTTGTTTTATCAAAAGAAAACTCTAAAAATCTGTGTAAATTATCTTTTCGGACTTCTGTGTGTTGCTTCAGAACTATGCTCTTAAAAATAGCAAAAGACCAAATAACTAAGAACAAAACGAAACAGCATTTTATACAAAGTGCCAATATGTCACACAGCGGTAGCGATAGCGGCGTCGACGCGACGCTCACAATGAATGCGACCGCCATTCAATGCATGCTGTGCATCATTGTGTCAACGCGCAGCATGTGTTGCAAGTTGCAGCGGCTACTGCGGCTGCCGCTTAAAAAAAGAAATCAGCTTAAAATTACAGCTGTCAACAATTGTTTTCGGTAGCTCTGGAATATAGCGACACATAATCGAGTATGTAGGTAGTTGTTTATGTGTAGGTGTCTAGGACCAAATCGTTTTTATTTTCCACATTCAGTGCTCCTTCGCATTCCTTCACTTCTACTTTTTTAGATTTTTTTTTCCGTTTCGGCTTCCTTCTGTCTCATCACACGTTAAGTGAAAATTTGTGTGCGCACTTTACTTCAAAAGGATGTCACAGCAACGCGTCCTCCTCCCGTTAGGAGTCGAGTATATCCTGCTGTTGCCATTGCGATATCAAGTATGATCTGTGTGAATGTGAGCACATGCACGTGCAACATTGTTGCAATTTCTTGTAACGCACTAAATGCTTTCCGGCAGTTTTTTTTGTCTCATGCTGTTTTCTTTTTTATTTTCCTCAACAGTGTTGATAACATTTTAACATTATCGCAGTGTAAGCAGTTTTCTTATTGCTTTGCTATACGAGCACAAATTTAAGCTTTTATCTATACAATAATATCCAGCATTATTTGCTACAATTTAGCAAGTGAAGGAAACGATCTTAAAAGAATGTCGGAATAATAGCAACAACTTTTGTAGTCATATATACAATAGATGAGTTTGTTTTCTTCATACATTTTTCCAAGTTTTCCAGATCCTCCCTCCGAGCGCAGATTATGAAAATAGAATAATAATGATGTTGTTGTTGTTGTTGTCACGAGGTGTAGCCCTGCCTAAATGTCAGACAGGGTCACCCCGAGTGTATTGCTCTTGGCCGGGTCGATATAAGAAAACGGCCCGGGTCGAGTGACAAAATTGTTGTCTATTTAACTATAACAATTGTTAGGTATAACAAATTAGGAATCGGGCTGATAGTTTGCTCAATAATTTCAAAACTTTATGAAAACTTTAAACTCTTTCAAAATATTTTAAAAATAATTTAGTTTATGTTTAAGCGGCGCGTTGAGAACAACGCCCAACGAAGCTCTCCAGGCCATTCTTGGCATTTTGCCACTCGATCTGGAAGGGTACCGGGCAGCGGCAGCATCGGCTCTGCGTCTAAGGGAAACTTCCGGCTGGGGCGCAGGCACTACTGGACACTCCGGTATTCTGGATTCTTACAGCTTTCTCCCTCCGAGCACGGACCGTTGTGCAACCACAACAGTCGGAGATAGCTGGTTCATAAACATTCCCAGCAGGGAAGACTGGGAGAGGACGGATCGGTGTCCTGCTACTAATGGCGGCATTTCCATATACACCGACGGTTCGAAGTTGGACGGCAGAGTTGGAGGAGGGATTTATTCCAAGGATCTTGACCTTGAGCTTTCCTTCAGACTGCCTGATCATTGCAGCGTCTTCCAGGCTGAGGTCTCAGCAATCATGGACGCCGCGGCTTGGATAGGGCAACACGCTATCGGACAGAATATCGTTATTTTCAGCGATAGCCAAGCGGCAGTCAAATCCCTTGGCTCTTACTTGTTCAACTCTGAACTGACGCTCAGCTGTCGTCGATCTCTTCAGGAGATGGCCCAACAGAACCGCGTGAGCCTCACATGGGTCCCGGGACACAGGGACATTGAGGGAAACTGTAGGGCAGACGAACTTGCTAGGCAGGGCACGACCAAGCAGGTTCTTCAGGATAAAGAACGCTTAGGTATGCCCTTTGCCACATGCAAGCTAATGCTGAAGGAGCATACACTCCGACAAGCCAATGAAAGATGGCTTTTATCGCCAGGGTGCCGAGTATCCAAACAATCTTGGCCAAAATGGGATATTAAAAGATCTAAATATATTTACACCCTAAGAAGAAGGGATATATCTATATTAATAGGGGTTTTAACCGGGCACTGCCTTATTGGAAGGCACGCAGCAAGGCTGGGTGTACCCTACCGACGATGCTGTAGGAGTTGCAAAGATGATGAGGAGGAGGAAACGGTGGAGCATCTCATCTGCAACTGCCCGGCTTTAAGCGGCGCGAGAAGGCGCTTTTTCGGAGTTCCCTTCCTGGATAGCCTACGCCAGGTAGCGTAGCTGGACATAAAGGACTTGATGGCTTTCATCAAGTCATCTAAATGGTTCGAGGAGGTGTAACGGTGTCGGTTTTAGGAGTGTCAGCCCCGGGATTCGGCTATGTGGAGAGTCCCAATAGCACTGGGATTTTCCATATGGCTGGGTCCCGGGACTGACTTTCCTAGTGTTGATGGTATCACAACTGGCCTTTTAATACTGGCCTAGGTGTGCCTTTGCGGCAGCCACTTCAACCTAACCTAACCTTAACGCGGTCAAGTGCTTCAGCGAAATCAAAAATTGAGTACGTTAAAATGGCAAAAACGTACCAAATTTGGAAGTTCCGTACCCGGAAAAAAATTCGTTCCAAAATGGTTCATTTCTGCCAAAGCGGCAGCCGTGGTTATGGTAGGTTTTAAATTAACAAGGAAATGTCTCTCACCATTAAGAAATACTATTCACAAAACGGGAAAATATAGTTAAAAAAATATGACTTTCAATTGATGCACTTTGCTTGAAATTATTTGAGATTGAAATTTCAATGTTTCACAGACGTTGACAACATTTTTTACTGCAAAGAGCTGATTACACCATGAAAAACAGTTTTTTATTCCAAATATTGAGAGTGAAACCAGAAAGAGTTGATATCCGGGTAGCGAAATTTTCATGTGAAGGCAATACCAAGCCTTAAGTAAAAAGAGTTCTGTCTTTTCAAAAAAAATTTATGGTCAGTGTACTCATACGCCCCATGGTGTTAGAGACATTTAAAAAAAGAAGAAAAAAATATTTCGAGTATGCAGTTTTGTAAAATAAACCGAGTCACCTTAAAAAAAAAATTGTCAAAAATCAACAATAGGTATGTTGTTGGTACTTAAAACTTGCACTTTGTGAGACTAAAATAATTGTTTTATAAAACTGCACACTCGAAATATATATATAAAAATGAAATGGTGTATAATTGTAACGCTAAAACTCGAAAACGGCTGAACCAAATGAAATACTTCCTTTGGGGGATTTGTTTGTTATTACCACGCGCAGGTCATGTCTTAAAATCAGAACAAAATATTAAGGGGGCGTGGCACCTCCCATACAAACTGAATTTTTCAAGTTGAATATCTTCAAAACGGTTTAAGGTAGGAACATGAAAATTGGTACAGAGCTACAGAATAACAGCACCACTCTCACCTATAAAACCGGGGGTTATCCAATAAGGGGGCGTGGTACCTCCCATACAAACTAAATTTTTTAAGCAGAATATCTGTGAAAGGGTTCAAGGTAGGGAACTGAAAATTGGTATAGACCTATATGGTATCAAAAGCCTTCTTACACATAAAAGAAGGGGTGATCGGAAAAGGCGGCGTGGCACCTCCTATACAAACTGAATTTTTCAGATTGAAAATATCTTCAAAAGTGTTTAAGGTAGGAACATTGGTATAGAGCTATAGGATAACAACACCATTCTCACCCATAAAACTTGGGGTAATCGAAAAAGGGGGCCTGGTACCTCCCATACAATCTTTAATTATTTTGGTTGTTAATCTATATACATATATAAAAATGAAATGGTGTTCAGTCGTCACGCTAAAACTCGAAAACGGCTGAACCAAATAATATACTTCCTTTGGGGGGTTGTTTGTTATTACCACGCGCAGGTCATGTATTAAAATCAAAGCAAAATATTAGGGGGGCGTGGTACCTCCCTTACAATCTTATTAATTCCACCATATTTTATATCTCATCTTATTAACTCCACCATAATTTATAGGTATCTCCTTTTTGTTTATTTCCCCCCTAGCGCGATATTTTCATTCTGTGTTGAATTTTTTTTTGTCGTAGCTGCGTACAAGCCAAATTTTTCAGAAACAGATGTCGCTGCATGGTTCAACGCAGTGTTCAAATTGGGTCGTTTTTTTTTGGGTTTCATACTAAACACATTAAAATGTTAAGAAGTTGCGTCGTTTTTTTAATTTTTTTTAACGTATTACCATCTTGAATGCATATTTATTTTTTAATAATCAAAAAAAAGCATTGTATTTAAAACTGATTTAATGAAATTTGGTATTAAACGAAAATTCTTTGGGTATTTTTGTTTTAATAATGTGTATACCACGGATCTACGTGAAAGCGCACCGACTTCTGTTGGTGAAGTCTTAAGGTACGGGTACATCTAACGACACTACGCGACACGACCAAATAGTTGCCTATTTGATCAACATTGTTGTGTCGCGTCGTGTTGCGTGGTGCTGCTGTCGCTAGGTGTACTCTGCTCCATAAGAACACATGCAAAGAATACTTGGTCGAGTCGTGTCGTGTCGCGTCGCGTCGCTAGGTGTACCCTTAGCTTTATCTTTATAGTAACCGGACTGTTCCCGTGAGAAATGAGCGTAAGCCGGAGCGATATCTTCCAGAAGAATGCGGCTTTTATTTCAGGGTAAAAAATGCTAATTTTTTGCAATTTTCCATTGTAAATTTTTGGAGACGAACACACATTAAGTTTGAAGTTTTGCTTTGGTGTTACTCTTCGTGTTGCAATCGAACATGTAAAATTTAATGCGTCTTGGTTTATTGTGATATATCTTCTGTATATATAAAAATGAAATGGTGTTCAGTCGTCATGCTAAAACTCGAAAACGGCTGAACCAAATCATATACTTCATTTGGGGAGTTTTTTTGTTATTACCATGCGCAGGTCATGTTATAAAATCAGAACATAATATTGGGGGGGGGCATCTCCCATACAAACTTTTTTCTCCAAGGTGAATATCTCTAAAAGGGACCTGAAAATTTGTACAGAGCTATAGGATAACAACACCATTCTCACCAATAAAACTGGGGGTTAACCAAAATGGGACGTGGCACCTCCCATACGAATAAAATACTTCATAGTCCATATCTCTGGAAGTATTCATGTTAGACCACTGAAATTTGGCAAGGGGTTATATGGGATCGACCCGTACCGCATCCAAAAAAAAACTGTGGGTAACGAAAAAGGGGGCGTGGCACCTCCCATACGAATGAAATACTTCATAGTCCATATCTCGGGAAGTATTTAGGTTAGACCACTGAAATGTCATGAGGAGTTAAATAAGATTAATCCCTATCATCTCCAAAAAAACTGGAGATAAACAAAAAAGGCGCGTGGCACCTCCCAAACGATGGAAACATTTCATAGTCCATATCCCTGAAAGTATTTAGGTTAGACCACTGAAATTTCGTGAGGAGTTAAACAAGATTAATCCCTGCCACCTCCAAAAAAACTGGGGATAACGAAAAAGGGGGCGTGGTTCCTCCTATACGAAGGAGATAGGGACATGGATTAAAATAGATATAGGGATCGGGTTAGAGAAACATGCAGGGAAATAAATTTGTGGCAGGACAACGTCTGCCGGGTCAGCTAGTATTATATATATATCTTTAATTTGCTGTTAATAGATCGGTGCATTAGAGTGGTAGCAACTGAGATATAGTGGGTAGGTACCACAACGGAGCGCTACAGAATTTGAAACACCTCCTAAAGGAGAAATTGAGTTGTGCTGAAACCCGCCAGACTAAAGATGACACAAAAAGGAAGCCCAATAATGTTAAGACGTACTCTGGCTGGACCTTGGAAAATGTCTTCTTCTTAAAAAATTGTTTCAGGTGACGCTTCTTTCAGAGTGGATAATATTATGTTCACGTTGAGCCATAATCTCGAGTTTATTGACAACAACAATATTTATTAACTAAAAAAATACTTCTTAACCCGAGCTTATGGTCCAACGTCGCAGTCTAAGTCACTATTAAAAAAAACTAATGGCGGCGATATACCAACAAGTTATCATAACCTCTAACGAGATTTTTAGCCGAGCTTCTCTTTCCAACTTGTGGTGTGTTGCTTTTGAGTTTTTCCTACAAGTTGGCGGGACCTACAGTTTTTTGCCGACTCCGAACGGCACTTGCAAAGCAAATGAATTTTTTGCTGAGAAGCTTCTCATGGCAGAAATACACTCGGAGCGTTTGCCAAACTAATGCCGAGGGGCGACCCCGTTTAGAAAAATTCTTTTTCTAAATAATTTTTAATGTTACTTTTGCCGGGCATCGAACCGCCACGACTTGGTGTAGAAGGCCGAACACTTAACCGCTACACCACGGCGGCCGTCACTATTAACAGCGTTTTTAAACTAAACTTTTCTATTGAGTATTTAATTGCGGGTCCCGGGGATCAAATTAGACATTTGAAATATGAAAAAATCCGACAGAGCCAAATTTTTGTAGAGCTTAGGTTTGCCATCAAAAGTCCTTACGATCTAATATGTGCCGAAAAAGTTAGGTTAGGTTAGGTTCAAGTGGCTGCCGCAGGGCACACCTAGGCCAGTATTAAAAGGCCCGTTGTGATACCACCAACACTAGGAAAGTCAGTTCCGGGACCCTGCCATATGGACAATCCCGGTATTAACGGAATTCTCCACATAGCAGAATCCCGGGACTGAATTTCCTATACCGACACCGTTACTCCTCCTCGAACCATTTAGATGACTTGATGAAGGCCATCAGGTCCTTTATGTCCAGCTCCGTGACCTGGCGTAGGCTAACCAGGAAGGGAACTCCCAAAAAGCGCATTCTCGCGCCACTAAAAGCCGGGCAGTTGCAGATGAGATGCTCCACCGTTTCCTCCTCCTCATCATCCTTACAACTCCTACAGCATCGCCGGTAGGGCACACCAAGTCTTTCTGCTGCCTACCAATGAGGCAGTGCCCAGTTAATACGCCTACTAATATGGAGATTTCTCTTCTCCTTAGGGCATAAATTTGTCTTGATCTTTTATGATCCCATTTCGGCCAGGTTTCTTTGGATATCCGGCATCCTGGAGATTGCAGCCATCTTTCGTTGGCTTGGCGGAGTGTGTACTCCTTCAGCATAAGCTTGCATGTGGCAAACGGCATACCTAAGCGCTCTTTATCCCGAAGAACCTGCTTGGTCGTGCCCTGCCTCGCAAGTTCGTCAGCCCTACAATTTCCCTCTATGTCCCTATGCCCCGGGACCCATGTGAGGTTAACGCGATTCTGTTGGGCCATCTCTTGTAGAGATCGACGACAGCTGAGCGTCAGTTCAGAGTTGAACGAGTAAGAGCCAAGGGATTTGATGGCGGCCTGGCTGTCGCTGAATATAAAAATGTCCTGTCCGATAGTGTGTTGGCCTATCCAAGCCGCGGCGTCCATGATTGCTGAAACTTCAGCCTGGAAGACACTGCAGTGATCAGGTAGTATGAAGGAGAGCTCAACGTTCAGATCCTTTGAATAAACCCCTCCTCCAAATCTGCCGTCTAGCTTCGAGCCATCAGTATAAATGGAAGTGCCGCCATGAGTGGCGGCACTCCGATCCGTGCTCTCCCATTCTTCCCTGCTGGGAATGTTGATTTTAAAACCGCTATCTCCGACTGTTGTGGTCGCACAACGATCAGAGCTCAGCGGAAGAAATCTATAGGATCCCAAAATACAGGCGTGTCCAGTAGTGCTTGCGCCCCAGCCGGACGTTTCCCTTAGACGCAGAGCCGATGCTGCTGCCACCCGGTGCCCTTCCAGATCGAGTGCAAAATGCCAAACATGGCCTGGAGTGCTTCATTGGGCGTTGTTCTTAACGCACCTCTTATACAGATCATGCAAGATCTGTGTGCTTTACCGTCAGTCTCCTGGGCCAGGTTAAAATATGAAATTCTCGCAAAATATTGCTGGACGTCGAATATATTAACGGTAGCCGTTATGATATCAGTTCTAGCGTAACTTTTACCCAGTCTATTTATACCAGAGCTGTTAATTTTGATTAGTAATTAGTAATTGATTGATTAGAAGGTTTTTTTAATTAGTAATGATTATTTTAATTGCTTTCAAGAAAAAGCAATTACTAATTGATTACGATAAGAAAAAATAAAAAAAAATTTTAAAAAATTTAAAAAATTAAAAAATTAAGAAAAAATCCAAAAAATCAAAAATAATCAAAAAAAAAGCCGTTTTTGATTACTTTTGATTATTTTTGATTCTTCATTTTCTTGATTTTTTCAATTTTTTTTATTTTTTTTTATTTTTTTGATTTTTTTTTTTTACTTTTTTTGATTATTTTAAAGTTTTGTCGTTAAAAGTATAAGCATCTGTGTATCTTTGTATGCAAATATATACACCTACTTACTCTTTGGGGCTCATGGATTTCTAGAATCAACCTTGATTGCTAAGTATATGTACATATGAGAAAAAATACCAGGTTTGATGGTTATATTGGTTGGAGTGATGTTAACACTAGTTTACAAATAATTAATTTGAAAATATTCCAAGATATTCATGTATATGGGTGATCTGGCACTGATATGCCAAGCACAAAACTTATTTTAAAAATTTTTTGTATGGGTAGGTTTTCGAGATATCGGTAATTTTGTGTTTTTCAGGTATCACTTTATTCAAAAACTCTTTTCGCCAATGTTGCAAAAGCGATGGAGCTAAGCGATACCTCGTTCGAAAGGATATTAAAATACGCTTCTAACGACGTATAAAATGTAGGGGTGGGTCAAACCATCTATGAGCAATAGATGACCGAAGTCGAAATTTTGTCGAATTTTGACGGTTTTTGAAAAAAATTTGATTTTAAAAATATTCTTTTTATGCGAAGTTGTAAAAATCAGGAACTTTTTATTTTTTTCGAAAATTAGTGTGTATAATTGCTAACACTTTAAGCGTAATATTACCAAGATCTAGGAAAAACTGTATTTTTGACTATTTTTTTTGTAACTTTCAACATCTCTACTTTTAATAGAATTTTAAAACGTCGATGTCTGTGTATTGTAGATATTCAAAAAAAATATTCATAGTACTAATCATTACTAAGCCAAGAAAGTCCAAATCAACCGTTTTTAGAATTGGTGTCGGTCTGTCTGTCGGTCTGTCTGTCTATCTTTCTGTCAGTTTTTCTGTCTGTATGTTTGTGCTCGTATCACTCGAAAACGGCTGAATGGATTTAAAAGAAACTTTAACTTTTATTTTCATTCTGTGTTGAATTTTTTTTTGTCGTAGCTGCGTACAAGCCAAATTTTTCAGAAACAGATGTCGCTGCATGGTTCAACGCAGTGTTCAAATTGGGTCGTTTTTTTTTGGGTTTCATACTAAACACATTAAAATGTTAAGAAGTTGCGTCGTTTTTTTAATTTTTTTTAACGTATTACCATCTTGAATGCATATATATTTTTTAATAATCAAAAAAAAGCATTGTATTTAAAACTGATTTAATGAAATTTGGTATTAAACGAAAATTCTTTGGGTATTTTTGTTTTAATAATGTGTATACCACGGATCTACGTGAAAGCGCACCGACTTCTGTTGGTGAAGTCTTAAGGTACGGGTACATCTAACGACACTACGCGACACGACCAAATAGTTGCCTATTTGATCAACATTGTTGTGTCGCGTCGTGTTGCGTGGTGCTGCTGTCGCTAGGTGTACTCTGCTCCATAAGAACACATGCAAAGAATACTTGGTCGAGTCGTGTCGTGTCGCGTCGCGTCGCTAGGTGTACCCTTAGCTTTATCTTTATAGTAACCGGACTGTTCCCGTGAGAAATGAGCGTAAGCCGGAGCGATATCTTCCAGAAGAATGCGGCTTTTATTTCAGGGTAAAAAATGCTAATTTTTTGCAATTTTCCATTGAAAATTTTTGGAGACGAACACACATTAAGTTTGAAGTTTTGCTTTGGTGTTACTCTTCGTGTTGCAATCGAACATGTAAAATTTAATGCGTCTTGGTTTATTGTGATATATCTTCTGTATATATAAAAATGAAATGGTGTTCAGTCGTCATGCTAAAACTCGAAAACGGCTGAACCAAATCATATACTTCATTTGGGGAGTTTTTTTGTTATTACCATGCGCAGGTCATGTTATAAAAGCAGAACATAATATTGGGGGGGGGGGGGGGGGGGGGGCATCTCCCATACAAACTTTTTTCTCCAAGGTGAATATCTCTAAAAGGGACCTGAAAATTGGTACAGAGCTATAGGATAACAACACCATTCTCACCAATAAAACTGGGGGTTAACCAAAATGGGACGTGGCACCTCCCATACGAATAAAATACTTCATAGTCCATATCTCTGGAAGTATTCATGTTAGACCACTGAAATTTGGCAAGGGGTTATATGGGATCGACCCGTACCGCATCCAAAAAAAAACTGTGGGTAACGAAAAAGGGGGCGTGGCACCTCCCATACGAATGAAATACTTCATAGTCCATATCTCGGGAAGTATTTAGGTTAGACCACTGAAATGTCATGAGGAGTTAAATAAGATTAATCCCTATCATCTCCAAAAAAACTGGAGATAAACAAAAAAGGCGCGTGGCACCTCCCAAACGATGGAAACATTTCATAGTCCATATCCCTGAAAGTATTTAGGTTAGACCACTGAAATTTCGTGAGGAGTTAAACAAGATTAATCCCTGCCACCTCCAAAAAAACTGGGGATAACGAAAAAGGGGGCGTGGTTCCTCCTATACGAAGGAGATAGGGACATGGATTAAAATAGATATAGGGATCGGGTTAGAGAAACATGCAGGGAAATAAATTTGTGGCAGGACAACGTCTGCCGGGTCAGCTAGTATTATATATATATCTTTAATTTGCTGTTAATAGATCGGTGCATTAGAGTGGTAGCAACTGAGATATAGTGGGTAGGTACCACAACGGAGCGCTACAGAATTTGAAACACCTCCTAAAGGAGAAATGGAGTTGTGCTGAAACCCGCCAGACTAAAGATGACACAAAAAGGAAGCCCAATAATGTTAAGACGTACTCTGGCTGGACCTTGGAAAATGTCTTCTTCTTAAAAAATTGTTTCAGGTGACGCTTCTTTCAGAGTGGATAATATTATGTTCACGTTGAGCCATAATCTCGAGTTTATTGACAACAACAATATTTATTAACTAAAAAAATACTTCTTAACCCGAGCTTATGGTCCAACGTCGCAGTCTAAGTCACTATTAAAAAAAACTAATGGCGGCGATATACCAACAAGTTATCATAACCTCTAACGAGATTTTTAGCCGAGCTTCTCTTTCCAACTTGTGGTGTGTTGCTTTTGAGTTTTTCCTACAAGTTGGCGGGACCTACAGTTTTTTGCCGACTCCGAACGGCACTTGCAAAGCAAATGAATTTTTTGCTGAGAAGCTTCTCATGGCAGAAATACACTCGGAGAGTTTGCCAAACTAATGCCGAGGGGCGACCCCGTTTAGAAAAATTCTTTTTCTAAATAATTTTTAATGTTACTTTTGCCGGGCATCGAACCGCCACGACTTGGTGTAGAAGGCCGAACACTTAACCGCTACACCACGGCGGCCGTCACTATTAACAGCGTTTTTAAACTAAACTTTTCTATTGAGTATTTAATTGCGGGTCCCGGGGATCAAATTAGACATTTGAAATATGAAAAAATCCGACAGAGCCAAATTTTTGTAGAGCTTAGGTTTGCCATCAAAAGTCCTTACGATCTAATATGTGCCGAAAAAGTTAGGTTAGGTTAGGTTCAAGTGGCTGCCGCAGGGCACACCTAGGCCAGTATTAAAAGGCCCGTTGTGATACCACCAACACTAGGAAAGTCAGTTCCGGGACCCTGCCATATGGAAAATCCCGGTATTAACGGAATTCTCCACATAGCAGAATCCCGGGACTGACTTTCCTATACCGACACCGTTACTCCTCCTCGAACCATTTAGATGACTTGATGAAGGCCATCAGGTCCTTTATGTCCAGCTCCGTGACCTGGCGTAGGCTAACCAGGAAGGGAACTCCCAAAAAGCGCATTCTCGCGCCACTAAAAGCCGGGCAGTTGCAGATGAGGTGCTCCACCGTTTCCTCCTCCTCATCATCCTTACAACTCCTACAGCATCGTCGGTAGGGCACACCAAGTCTTTCTGCTGCCTACCAATGAGGCAGTGCCCAGTTAATACGCCTACTAATATGGAGATTTCTCTTCTCCTTAAGGCATAAATTTGTCTTGATCTTTTATGATCCCATTTCGGCCAGGTTTCTTTGGATATCCGGCATCCTGGAGATTGCAGCCATCTTTCGTTGGCTTGGCGGAGTGTGTACTCCTTCAGCATAAGCTTGCATGTGGCAAACGGCATACCTAAGCGCTCTTTATCCCGAAGAACCTGCTTGGTCGTGCCCTGCCTCGCAAGTTCGTCAGCCCTACAATTTCCCTCTATGTCCCTATGCCCCGGGACCCATGTGAGGTTAACGCGATTCTGTTGGGCCATCTCTTGTAGAGATCGACGACAGCTGAGCGTCAGTTCAGAGTTGAACGAGTAAGAGCCAAGGGATTTGATGGCGGCCTGGCTGTCGCTGAATATAAAAATGTCCTGTCCGATAGTGTGTTGGCCTATCCAAGCCGCGGCGTCCATGATTGCTGAAACTTCAGCCTGGAAGACACTGCAGTGATCAGGTAGTCTGAAGGAGAGCTCAACGTTCAGATCCTTTGAATAAACCCCTCCTCCAAATCTGCCGTCTAGCTTCGAGCCATCAGTATCCGTGCTCTCCCATTCTTCCCTGCTGGGAATGTTGATTTTAAAACCGCTATCTCCGACTGTTGTGGTCGCACAACGATCAGAGCTCAGCGGAAGAAATCTATAGGATCCCAAAATACAGGCGTGTCCAGTAGTGCTTGCGCCCCAGCCGGACGTTTCCCTTAGACGCAGAGCCGATGCTGCTGCCACCCGGTGCCCTTCCAGATCGAGTGCAAAATGCCAAGAATGGCCTGGAGTGCTTCATTGGGCGTTGTTCTTAACGCACCTCTTATACAGATCATGCAAGATCTGTGTGCTTTACCTAGCAGATTAAGGTTTGTTGGCTTGCTCAGCGCAGGCCACCATACCACAGCTCCATAGAGCATGATTGGTCGAATGATTGCAGTGTAGATCCATTTGCATATTTTGGGGCTGAGCCCCCATTTCTTTCCAATGGTTCTTTTGCACGTGTAGAGTGCAATACACGCTTTCTTCTGGCGCTGAAGAACTTTCTCCTTCCAGGTTAGTTTCCTATCCAGAACTGTGCCCAAGAACTTGGCTTTGTCAGCCAAGTTCAGTTGCACGTCATTCAGTTTTGGTAGTATTAGCGGTGGTATCTTATAGCGGTTGGTGAAAAGGACCAGTTCTACTTTTCCCGGGTTGATGCTCAGTCCGCAGCGCGAGCACCATGAGGAAACCTCTCTCAGTGCTACTTGCATCAAGTCGCAGAGGGTTTGTGGGAATTTGCCCCTATATACTATAGCTAAGTCGTCTGCATATGCCACTACTTTCCCGCCCCCCAGCTTGTGTCTCGCAGCATCGAGTTGACCGAAAAAGTTATTCGGGGTCAAAGGAAAGCATTTTAGGTTTTTGAGATTTTTCTCGAAAACGATAAGTTTTTTAGAAAAAGTTGAAGATCTGAAAATTCACTTCAAAAAAGACATTTTTTCCCTATGGGTCACCAGTCCTGAGAAACCGCATTTGATTTCTTTGCCTGCATGTCTTTCTATCCCGATCCCTATCTATATATACGTATATCCCTATCCCTATTAGAGATGGGCGCGTGCATGATTTTTCCTACAGGACACGACACGGTCACGAAATACACTTTCGAAAGCAGGCACTAAGAACTATCCCTATCTCTATCCCTATGTATAACCCTAGCACAATGCCCAACCCCATTCCTCGAATTTTTTTCTTGCTGCATAGGTACCTTTCAAATGGGTGAAAACACAAAGGTAGTACAACTTGATTTCATCAGTCAATCAATCGGAAGGTTTTAAAATGACTTGACATAATACAACAGTTTATGAAAATTTAGAACCCTATTTATAGAACCCTAATTTCATATTCTATACGCTAGTTAGTAAAATTATGGAATAAATCCTCGTAACATCAGTCCTCTGGCGTGTCACATTTCCTTGAATGCTTAATAAAGTTGTCGTAAAACCAAATATCCTATATTTATTCCAATATTACTTATCATTATTTAATATCTGTTTAAGACATATTTAATAGATTTACTAATATGATCTTTAATAATCTGATTTAAAAAAGTAAATAAACTTTGTCATCAATTTTGGCCGTCAGTCTCCTGGGCCAGGTTAAAATATGAAATTCTCGCAAAATATTGCTGGACGTCGAATATATTAACGGTAGCCGTTATGATATCAGTTCTAGCGTAACTTTTACCCAGTCTATTTATACCAGAGCTGTTAATTTTGATTAGTAATTAGTAATTGATTGATTAGAAGGTTTTTTTAATTAGTAATGATTATTTTAATTGCTTTCAAGAAAAAGCAATTACTAATTGATTACGATAAGAAAAAATAAAAAAAAAATTTTTAAAAATTTAAAAAATTAAAAAATTAAGAAAAAATCCAAAAAATCAAAAATAATCAAAAAAAAGCCGTTTACTTTTGATTATTTTTGATTCTTGATTTTCTTGATTTTTTCAATTTTTTTTATTTTTTTTTATTTTTTTGATTTTTTTTGATTATTTTAAAGTTTTGTCGTTAAAAGTATAAGCATCTGTGTATCTTTGTATGCAAATATATACACCTACTTACTCTTTGGGGCTCATGGATTTCTAGAATCAACCTTGATTGCTAAGTATATGTACATATGAGAAAAAATGCCAGGTTTGATGGTTATATTGGTTGGAGTGATGTTAACACTAGTTTACAAATAATTAATTTGAAAATATTCCAAGATATTCATGTATATGGGTGATCTGGCACTGATATGCCAAGCACAAAACTTATTTTAAAAATTTTTTGTATGGGTAGGTTTTCGAGATATCGGTAATTTTGTGTTTTTCAGGTATCACTTTATTCAAAAACTCTTTTCGCCAATGTTGCAAAAGCGATGGAGCTAAGCGATACCTCGTTCGAAAGGATATTAAAATACGCTTCTAACGACGTATAAAATGTAGGGGTGGGTCAAACCATCTATGAGCAATAGATGACCGAAGTCGAAATTTTGTCGAATTTTGACGGTTTTTGAAAAAAATTTGATTTTAAAAATATTCTTTTTATGCGAAGTTGTAAAAATCAGAAACTTTTTATTGTTTTCGAAAATTAGTGTGTATAATTGCTAACACTTTAAGCGTAATATTACCAAGATCTAGGAAAAACTGTATTTTTGACGATTTTTTTTGTAACTTTCAACATCTCTACTTTTAATAGAATTGTAAAACGTCGATGTCTGTGTATTGTAGATATTCAAAAAAAATATTCATAGTACTAATCATTACTAAGCCAAGAAAGTCCAAATCAACCGTTTTTAGAATTGGTGTCGGTCTGTCTGTCGGTCTGTCTGTCTATCTTTCTGTCAGTTTTTCTGTCTGTATGTTTGTGCTCGTATCACTCGAAAACGGCTGAATGGATTTAAAAGAAACTTTAACTATTGTACTATTAGACGTTCAACTTAAAAATTACGACACCGCTCAGAGTTATCGTCTAATATACGCATATTGTACGAACTCATGTTTGGTCACCCCTGCTCCACGTATTGGTGGATAACTCTGAAACCGGTCGAGTTATCGAAATAAAGGATGTCTTAAATTTTAAGGTGAACGTCTGTTAATACAATGGTGAAAGTTTCATCAAAATCCATTTAGCAGTTTTTGAGTGATACGACCACAAACATACAGACAGAAAGACAGACAGACAGACAGAAAGATAGACAGACAGGCACACAAAAGTTCTAAAAATGGTTGATTTGAACTTTATTGGCTTAGTAATGATTAATACTATGAATATTTTTTTTGAATATCTAAAATACACAGACATCGACCTTTTACAATTCCATTAAAAGTAGAAATGTTGAAAGTTACAAAAAAAAATCACCTAAAATACAGTTTTTCCTAGATCTTGGTAATAGTACGCTTAAAGTGTTTGCAATTATACACACTAATTTTTGAAATAAAAAAGTTCCTGATTTTTACAACTTTCGAGTTTGGCCAAAAATATGTTTTGTGCTCGGCATATCAGTGCCAATTCCCCCATATGCATAAATGTCCTGGTATTTTTTGGCTATAAACTAGTGTAATTTGTCCTTTTATATCTAAATGGCTAGTGCCGGACATTTCTCGTTTGATACCCTACGGGTACGTTCGGATAGTTCTATTTGAACATCTATAAGGCTAGGCTCACACTGCAACCGACTTCGGCCGTCCGGCAGCAATCACACATGTGTTTTAAATGAAGTCCTCGATTTCATTCGATTTCACCCGAATGTAAACAAACTTTGGCCGGCCGATAAAATAGAACGCGTTCGAATTTCTCTGATGAGACCGGATGAAAAAGTCGGTTGTAGTGTGAGGTTAGCCCAAATATGCAAAAGAGACTTGTAATGATCAATTGATCAAAAATTAAGCGGTTATTATCCATAGAGAGATGTCCGGGATTAATAAATTTCGTCCACAATGGGCGACGTAGTCATTTATGCGTATTTCACATTTGATTTACTATCGTACAGTATAGTATTCACAAATTGTAAATTACACCGTTACATTCCATATTTATCATATTAATATTTTATCATCATTATCAGTCCATATTACATATACCGTTTTAAAATTAATAGACTGGATGTGCAAAACCGCCAGTCTTCTGTTTAGGTTGTAGTTCGACCACTTGATGAGAACTAGTACGAAAGATCTCGAGATTTTTCCTCCAGGGATATTTATGTGCATGAATACATGCATTTATATAAAAGAACTTCTTGCTTCACCTATACATTTGTATGTTACAACAGTACTGGAAAAAAATCAAAAAATCAAATTTTGATTATTTATTAATTTTTTTATTTTTTTTGGATTTTTTTAATTTTTTTAATTTTTTTATTTTTTTTTTAATCAATTGAAAAATAATCATTAAAAAGTGAAAGTAATTGGTAATCAATCAATAGGTGGCTTCTCAAAAAATAATCAATGAAATGCTAATCATTACCGATTAGTAATCATTTATTAACAGGTCTGATTTATACACGGTGGAAATCTATGGATCCAACATCCATAATTATTGATATCACATTATATAAAAATTGATAATCCTGTCCCATCAATGAATATGGATGTTTCATCAATGCTTTTTTAATAAATCATTATTGAAATGGTATCCATATAATCTATTGATAAATTCTAAATAGTTTAAAAAACAAAATTTTATATAATTTGATATCTGGTTTCAGTAAGATTCGAACCCTGCTCCTCTAGCCCAGTATTATACCATTCGGCTACGGCATATTATAATATTTTTAGAAAAATGTTCAATCATAAGAAATTCAAAAAATATTGAATTTAAAAAAAAACGCTCCAACAAGTTGTAATATTGTTAGGAAATCCATAGTGAAAATTGTTGAAATATTATGATTATGCGTCCCAGAAAAATTTATATTTCGCCCATATATGTATATTAATACGCTGTCTCTACCATTATTACTACGCAGTAAATATGGATATGGATATACCGACAATAGAAATTCCTATCACGACCATAGATATTGACATGCCGTTGAAATATATTAGTATTTTATCCATAAATATAAAAAGTAGTACATCATTTCGAAATGGTTGTCATTTTACTTTTTATTGGTAGCAAATAACATATTTGTTTACAACAATGGAATTGTTGTTTTACGGCTTTTTGGTACTAAACTTCATTGTAATTGCAAGCTTGAAGCCAAGAAATAATGAGGTTTTGTTTTTCAACAATATCATTATTGCTATTGGTATTTTTAATTTTAATAATTCATATTAATAATTAAAAATTTTTGTTAGAATAGAAAAAGCAAGTTTTTGGGTCACACGCCATAGCTTCATAGATCGATTTCGGGAGTTGCTAGTTCCACTCATCAGTATGATTTAGGCAACGCGTCTATAACCTACCGGCTAGTTACGTGTTATTTTTGTGAACGCCTTAAACACCCTTTTCTATTCTTGGTTCTTGCCAACTGGTTTATTAGCGGCAGCGATATATATATATCACGTTTCACTAAGTGTTGGGCTTTTGTTGTTTTGTCAGTTCGACAAATACGAATGCGTGTTTTACGGCTTTTTGGTACTAAACTTCATTGTAATTGCAAGCTTGAAGCCAAGAAATAATGAGTTTTTGTTTTTCAACAATATCATTATTGCTATTGGTATTTTTAATTTTAATAATTCATATTAATAATTAAAAATTTTTGTTAGAATAGAAATAATGATATTGTTGAAAAACAACCCTGCAGTCAAATTCCGAACTACTCAGCAAACATACTAGTTCATTGACTAACCATTTTGTGGCTTAGGCATACCAGTTCATTGTTGATTAGTTTTAAAACCAGTCAATGCCAAACTACTCAGCGAAAATTCTAGTTCATTGACTATACATTTTGTGGTGTATTTATACTAGTTCATTGCTGGTTAGCTTCCAACCAGTCAAGGCCAAACTACTCAGCAAACAATATAGTTCAATGACTATACATTTTGTGGTGTATTCATACTAGTTCACTTCTGATCACCTTTAAACCAGTCAATGTCGATCTACTCAGCAAACAATATAGTTCATTGACTATGCATTTTGTGGCATATGCATACCAGTTCATTGTTGATTAGCTTTAAACCATTCAATACCAAACTACTCAGCGAAAATTCTAGTTCATTGACTATGCATTTTGTGGTGTATTCATACTAGTTCATTTCTGATTTCCTTTAAGCCAGTCATTGCCAAACTACTCGGCAAACAATGTAGTTCATTGATTGTACATTTTGTGGTTTATTCATACTAGTTCATTTCTGATTAGCTTTAAACCAGTCAATGCCAAACTACTCAGCAGCATTATAGTTCTACGCCTAAACATTTTGTGGTGTATTCATACCAGTTAATTTCTGAATACCTTCAAACTAATCAATTCCAAACTACTCAGCAGACACCTAGCTCGTTTACTATACATTTTATGGATGTTTTTATACTAGTTCTTTGCTGATTACCCTTAAACCAATAAATGCCAATCTAATCAGAAAACATACTAGTGTACAACTATAATTTGCTGGGCGAAATCATACTAGTCACAAAAATCCTGGTTCGTACTAGTATGCAAGTATGTATGAATCTCGGGTTGAAATTATACTACATCTTTTTCAGTTTATATTCAGAAAGTTTTCTGAATATCAATTGTAATTTTCTGAATGTCAATTGTATTTTTCTGAATATCAAATGGAAATCCTGAATATGAATTGTAATTTTCTAAATATAAATTGTTACTTTCTGAATATAAACTGAAAAGGTGTAGTCAGAAAAAGCTTAATCTATTTTAGAAAAATACTAATTAGAAAAATTCCATTTCATACTACATTATTATTATAAGGCCTTATTACACCGCAACCATTAGTACGATCTATTGTAGTACATGGTACTATGCAAACATTATTTGAAATTTTAGGTTTGCTTCTTTTTTTCTCTTGTAATTCACAGATGCTTTTTCGTGTTTGGCTAAATACAAATATGATGCTGATGTATATATGATCTAGTATGTCAACTGCTATATTTCTTGTGTACTTATATACACAGAAAAAAGGCACTGGTAAAATCTACAATCTCGTGCTGTTATCCTGAATTTGACCAAATTTTGGTTGTTTGAACGGTATTTTTTGTTGAAGTAACTGTATTCAGATCTTTTATGATCCCTCTAGATCTTTTATAATCCCATTTTGGCCAGGTTTGTTTGGATGTCCGGCACCCTTGGGATTGTTGCTACCTTTCGTTGGCTTGACGGAGTGTGTACTCCAAGCCAACGAAATGTGGCAACAATCCCCAAGGTGCCGGACATCCAAACAAACCTGGCCTAAGAAGGAGAGAAATCTCCATATTAATAGGAGTTCTAACTGGGCACTGCCTTATTGGTAGGCACGCAGAAGGTGTGCCCTACCGACGATGCTGTAGGAGCTGCAAAGATGATGAGGAAGAGGAAACGGTGAAGCACCTCATCTGCAACTGCCCGGTCTTAAGCGGCGCGAGAACGCGCTTTTTGGGAGTTCCCTTCGTGGATAGCCTAAACCAGACCGCTGAACTGGGCATAAAGGACTTGATGGCCTTCATAAAGTCATCTAAGTGGTTCGAGGAGGAGTAACGGTGTCGGTTTAGGAGTGTCAGTCCCGGGATACTACTATGTGGAAAATCCCAACAAAAATCAAAGCAGCACACTATAAGTTGGAAGAGAAGTTCGGCAAAAGTCGCGTTAGAGGTTATGACAACCTGTTGGTATATAACCGCCATTTTTTTACGTTGCGGCATAAACTTGAGTATATTGACAACAACAATATAAATTGACTCTAACAATGCTCCTTTAACTCGAGTGTATGGCCCAGCATGAAAGCAGTCTTACTTTGACTCTTTTTGATGTAAAAATAAGACTTACTTTTATCTATATATACATATGTGGGACCGGAACTGCGCAGTGGACGACAAACTTAACCTTGAGTAACCTTAATTTACCCTACCTAAAAATACAATACCAAAGCCCCAATTACATAAAACTTTGACAAATGCGCGCCTCGTTTTTGAGCATTTGCAAAAATTTCGCTTCGCTTTACGTTTAAAAAATTTTGAATGAAAGTGGATCCTACAAAGTTGAATACAATTGGGCCTTCACCTATATAATCAAACTTGACGAACGCGGAATTTGAAAGGAGCCATTGCAAGTTGAATTCAATAATTAAATTAAAAATACAATAAACAACATAATTTAAAAAATATAGAAAAAAAAACTTGTGTCAACTTTACCGAGAATCGAACTCAGAGCCTTTAGCTCATTTTTGGCTGTGTATGAAGTAGTATATAAACTGGTATAATGCTGATGCAGAGGCTGACTAGTATACCAATTGGTATGGTGCTGATGCAGAAGAGGACAATTGCTTTTCTTTTTCTCTTGTAACTGCTTCTTTTTTATCTTGTAATTCACAGATGCTTTTTCGTGTTTGGGTAAATGCAAATAGTCGCTGCTTTCTAAAGAATAAACTGGTATATTGCTGATGTAGAGGCTGACTATGATACTGGTGCATAGACCGACTAGTATACCAACTGGAATGAATGTCAAATTCGTGGACTAGTATGACAAGTGGTACGATCTGAATGGGCATAATGATTAGTATGTCCTGCCGCATAGACTGAGCAGTATGTCAACTGGTATGATTCTGATGTATATATGAACTAGTATATCAACTGGTAATATTCTGATGCATATATGAACTAGTATGTCAAATGGTATATTTCTGATGCAAATTTGAACTAGTATGTCAACTGATATGATTATGATGCATAAGTGAACTGGTATGATTCTGATGCATAAATGAACTACTATATCAACTGGTATGATTCTGACGCATATATGAACTACTATGCCAACTGGTATGATTCCGATGATTTTTTTAACTAGTCTGTTAATTGTTTGATTCTGATGCATATATGAACTAGTCTGTCAACAGGTATGATTCTGATGCAAATATGAACTAGTCTGCCAACTGTTATGATTCTGATGCATATATGAACTAGTCTGCCAACTGGTATTATTCTGATGTATATAATAACAAGTATATCAACTGGTATATTCCTGATGCAGAGGCTGGCTAGTCAGCCAATTGGTATGGTGCTGATGCAGAGAAGGACAATTGCCATCTCGTAGGACATCGCCGTGTTAAAAATACCAGTTGGTAATATGGAAAAATTACAGAACTCGAACTAGTTGAGGCCGCCCGGCTGACTGGTATTTGATTAGTATAAAACTAGTTAAGTTGACTGCAGGGAAAAACTCATTATTTCTTGGCTTCAAGCTTGCAATTGCAATGAAGGGTAGCAAATAACATTTAATAACTCGCTCATTCTGAATGAATATTGCATAAAACTTGTCGCTATCAATAGTGATATTGTCACCACATTCAATGCAATTCTTTCAGTGTACAGTTCCACTCAAGTCGTCATTCTCCTGGCTAGCTCCTATTTTCGTTATTTAGTTTAATTTAAACATGGTTAAATATGAGTCGTATGGATTAGAAAGTTCCTGATTTTTGCGAATTATTTTGCAAAAATGCAGAATACCACAAACTCCCAAACTAAAAAGTTGAGAGGGGGAAACAACAACAACAAAAGTTATTAAAGGTCAAACTTCATATGAAGCATTTTTTAAGTAATATTTTTATACCATTCGATAGGTACTTTGATTCCCGTGAGTTCGTTGCTATTATTCGCGAAAAAATTAAAAAAATGCAACAACTCACGAAAGAGTTAAAAAGTGACTGGCCCTGCATAGGATAGTGTAATAAGCGCAGCGTATATGTAAAATGTGGTAAAAAGTTATGTTTTCAAAATAGCCCAAAAATTGTATCACTTTCTTATTTTCAAACAAATAAATGTGATTTTGCTGTTCTTGAAAAAAAAAATTATCGAACTCACAGCACTGTAGTGACTTGTATGCTAGAACTCTAACACCTTAAGCCACTACCCAACTTGCAGTACACCCTTCTCAATGTCCATTTATGCATATATTTAATTTATACTTTCGTATTGAACATTTTTTTTATACCCAGCGTAATGGTACTAGTTCAAGGGTATTATAATTTTGTCCCCATAACGGTACTTCTTAACGGCACAAAATAGTCGATATAGATATAGAGTTCCATATATGAAAGTTCTTAGGTTGAAAAAAAAAGTTCATTAAGGCATGTCCGTCCGTTTATACGTGTACACGATACCTTGAGTAAAAATCGAGATATTTGCATGAAATTTTGTACACAGGTTAGTTTCTGGTAGGCTGCTATTGCAAATTGGCGAAATCGGATGATAACCACGTCACCTTTTTCGATATCGACAATTTCGAAAATCATATTAAATTGACATATCTCGGTAGGGCATGGCACCGCCAACTTTTAAGTGATACATTTTTGAAAATTCGACTGATCGTAACTTTTAAACTGATTACGATAGAACGATGAAATTTGGCACAAAGCATACTAGTAACGTTGAGAATAACCTGATAAAAACGCCCTCCAACTACACCCACACGTTGGGAAAAGTATGTGATTTGACGTGCGCACAGCTGATTTTACCGTCACAAATTAAATGCGAATTTTCATTCCAGTTTTAAAAACATTGAGCAAACAAGCCGAAAAATTAAAGGGCCTGTTGTAGCTGGTTTTAAGAAAATATATGGTTGATGAATTTCATTATTGAAATATCAACATTAATTCCCTGCTTGATTTCTTCTTTTGGATTGTACGCCAATGTCTTTGTGCCCATGATTTTGCGCTTCAATAATTAAGATTTGAATTTCAAAATAATCTCGTGTTTATATTTGCGTGTTGGCAATCTATTTTAGTAATGAATGAGCAAAACAGGTAGATTTGTGCACACATAAGTATGTTGGAAATGGTAAGAGCAGCTAAACCCTAACGAGCATTCTACGAACAATAGCGTTGATTTTAATAGCAGTATACAGCTCATGTGAAATAAAGTTTATTATAATACACGAAAAGAATTTTTACTAAAAACAAGGCACAAAAAGAAAATCGAGGAATGATTTTGAACTTAGAAAGATTTTTCTTAACATTAAGAAAATACTTTGTTTAAAATTTTCATGCTGGGCTGTTAAAGAACACTATTTCTTTCAATGTTTCAATCGTAGTTTTTGTTGTTGTTTGTCAAAAACAAAGTTCCTTTATTTTTTTCTTGATATAGGTAAAGATATTTTCTTAAATTAAGTATATTTTTGAAAATATTTTCTTGGATTTTTTAAATATTTTTGAAACATTTTTTCTTCTTATATTTTGTTTTTGTTTTTAATAAGAATATAACTTGCTTGTTTAAAGTAAACTTTTTTGATTAATTTCAGTGAAAATCAAGTAAATTTTTAAAATTTCTCAAGTCATTTACTAATGAAAATTAGAAAATATTTTTCTATATTTGAGAAAAATATTTTTCTCTTTGTAATTATTAATTAATTTGGTTTTGATTACTAAGTGACTATTATAAATAAAGTAATTTAGTAAAACACACACACACCTTTAGTCGCTTAATTTGTTATCTATTATATATAGATGCGCAATGCTTAACAGTTTTCTCCCTTTTTTGCAATAACCACAATTCTAAGGTATATAAATTCAATTCTAAGGTATATAAAATATATGTATCGATAGGTCTCGCCGAGCAGGGTGTGCGACAACCAACCAAAAATTAAAAAAAAATTAATTATAATATGATTCCAAAATCACACCACTACAAGTGCTTAACACGCATTCACTTTACAGAGCCGCTGTTATGTGTGTATGTAGGTATGACCACTTGCATTGTTGTGTTTGCATTCACTGCAGTTGGGGAGAGTCCGAGTGTGAGTTGTTTTGCTGGCAGCAATAATAAACATGAGCCCGTCAACAAACAGTGTTTACAAAAACAAAATCTGTGCGTGGGTATTCAGAGAAGCAAATGCTTGCTCAGACATGATGTTTTGAAAAAAAGCACAAAGCCCTTCGTGGCTAGACTTAGTGAAATAAAATAACAAGGAAAATTGATAAAACTAAAAAAGTAAAATAAGAAATAGAAAAGTGATTTAAAGTAAAAAAAGAAATTTGTTGGAAATGAAAGGAAAGGAAAGAATATATGTAAAATAAATAAAAAGAAAACAAAATGAAATAAATAAAAGTAAAAATAAAGGAAAGAATGGGAAAGGAATAAAGGTAAGATAAGGTAAGGAACGGAAAATATGAGAGAAAAATCAAAGGCAAATAAAGGTAGGGAAAGGAAAGGAATGGAAAAGAAAAAAGGAAGGGAAGAAAGGAAATGTAACGTAGGTAAAAGAGAGGCAAATAGAGAAAGACAAAGAGAGTAAAGAAGAGAAAAGGAAAGGAAAGAAAAGGTAGCGAGGAGGAAGGTACGGAAAATAAATGAAAATAAAAAGAATGAAAAATAAATGAAAGAAAGGTAATGAAAAGCTAAAAAAATTAGTAAAGGAAATGAATGGAAAAGAAAGAAAACTAAAGGAGTTACGGAAAGGAAAAAAGAAAGTAAGAACACGGTAAGAAAGGGAAGGTAGAAAAAGGAAAGGTAAGGAAAAAAAGTGAAAGAAAATAAAGGTAAGAAAAAAAAATAAAAGAAAAGAAATGAAATGAATAAATGAGAGGAAACGAAACTAAAGCAAAGAAAACGAAAGGAAATTAAAGAAAAAGAAAATAAAAGGAAAAAAGGAATGTAATAGAAATGGAAAGAAAGGTCAGGTTAGAGAATAAAAGAAACGAAAAGAAAGGAAAATAAAAGAAAATAACAGAAAAGAGAGAAAGAAAGAAGGGAAATAAAATAAAATGAAAGAAGAGAAAAGGAAAAGAAAAGAGGGGGAAGAAAAGGAAAGGAAAGAAAAGGGTAGGGAAGGAAAGAAAAGCAAAAGAAATAAAATGAGATGAAAGGATAGGAGAGGAAAGGAAATAAAAGCAAAGGAAAGGAAAGAAATACGTATGAAGACTACCTAAGAAGAATAAATAATTAACAACATTGAAACTATATTACTGAATGGTGTAAAGAGGGAGCAAAAGGCAAAATGGACAGGAATGTATAGCAATCAAAAATATAAAAAATATGAAAAGAATGGTAAATTTAAGAAACAGCAAAAAGGTAGGAAAATAAAGTAAGCTTTTGTGGTTGAATTTCAACCACTGGGCGAACTCTAGTTCATATAAAAACGGCACTCCCTTCATACTACACATGGAAATGTGACTTAAATTTAGCTTTAGAGTATAGCCATTTATGTTAAGTCGATTATATTTGTTAATTATTAATAATTTGGTCATACATATAATATGCATATGTATGTATTTGTATCACAATTTGCACTCAAATATATTTAGTTATAGATACAAAATAAATGTGGCCATGTACATAAGGTTGTTAGTACTATTTTAAATTGAATTTTTGCAAAAATATTACGAAAAACTATCTGAAGAGGTTCGAGAGAAGCAAATGCTTGCTCAGACATGATGTTTTGAAAAAAAAGCACAAAGCCCTTCGTGGCTAGACTTAGTGAAATAAAATAAAAAGGAAAATTGATAAAAACAAAAAAGTAAAATAAGAAATAGAAAAGTGATTGAAAGTAAAAAAAGAATTTGTTGGAAATGAAAGGAAAGGAAAGATAATAAAATAAATAAAAATAAAACAAAATTAAATAAATAAAAATAAAGGAAAGAAAGGTAATGAAAAGCAAAAAAATGAAGTAAAGGAAATGAATGGAAAAGAAAGAAAACTAAAAGAGTTACGGAAAGGAAAATAAGAATGTAAGGAAACGGTAGGAAAGGAAAGGTAGGAAAAGGAAAGGTAAGGAAAAAAAGTGAAAGAAAAAAAGGTAAGAAAAAAAAAATAAAAGAAAAGAAATGAAATGAAAAAAAATGAATAAAATGAGAGGAAACTAAGGGAAACGAAACTAAAGCAAAGGAAACGAAAGGAAATTAAAGAAAAAGAAAATAAAAGGAAAAAAGGAATGTAATGGAAATGGAAAGAAAGGTCAGGTAATATAATAAAAGAAAGAAAAGAAAGGAAAGAAAGGAAAATAAAAGAAAATAACAGAAAAGAGAGAAAGTAGGAAGGGAAATAAAATGAAATGAAAGAAGAGAAAAGGGAAGAAAAGGAAAAGAAAATAAAGGGAAGAAAAGGAAAGGAAAGAAAAGGGTAGGGAAGGTAAGAAAAGCAAAAGAAATAAAATGAGATGAAAGGAGAGGAAAGGAAAGGAAATAAAAGTAAAAGAAAGGAAAGGAAAGGAAAGAAAAGAAGTACGTATGATGACTACCTAAGGAGAATAAATAATTATCAACATTGAAACTATATTACTGAATGGCGTAAAGAGGGAAATATATAAAATATATGAAAATATGAAAATAATGGTAAATTTAAGAAACAGCAAAAAGGTGGGAAAATAAAATAAGCTTTTGTGGTTGAATTTCAACAATACTAGTAATAAAAACAATAAAAATGTTTCGAAACTCGCGTGGTGCCATCCTCAGTTGAACGATATTTAAGTCCGTTAACAGAACACTGTTTTTTGTTTTTTTTTTTTGTTTACCATTTCGCCTAAAAACCGAATTTTTACCACTTTTTTTACAAAAAATAAAAAACTGAGACACCTTAAGAAAAAATTGTCAAAAATCAACGATATGTTGTTGGTACTTAAAACTTGCACTTTGTTAACTGCTCAATAAAACTGCATACTCAAAATATTTCTTCTTTTTACTTTTAAATGTCTTTTTTTAACACCATGGGGCATATGAGTAATAAAAATGCACTTTCAAATGCACTTCACAAGAGTCAGTGGACAGATATTTTAAAAGTAAAACATGGTGGAGGTTTTAATCCTCTTTCAGAATATGTAAAGGAAATGAAGTTTTCCGAAGCACTTAAAAAACGCAGTTATGTCGCGGTTTTCTCAAAAACGGATCTGGCGGGTATTTTAGTTTTATTTAGCTTATATTATCATAAAATAAAGCCAAAAGTATTGTTCTCTGACTTCGAAGTTCAAATCATTTCAGGCAAGCAGTGCAGAAATTAAAAAAAAAAAACAGATTCTGAAAATTGTTTTAAACTTAAGTACCTTCGTTAATTTTTGTTGGAAATTCAATCAAAATACGTTTTTGAAAGCTCAAATTAACTGGCCATTTCTTCTCGTATTTTAATTTTAAGAAAATCACCGATTTCGGAAAAATCCTCAGGGAAAAATTAAAAAAAAAAACTGAAGTTGTCAATTTAAGCGACGTTTGTCGCTTCAGCGGTTTTTCTGCATAAGAGTGGATGAAACTATTTTTGCTCTCAAAAAACAATACATTTTTAGGTTTACGGAACATTTTTTCGCAGTATCAAAATTTGTTCATGATTTATTTCCTCCTGTCCTTATCTTATATATAAAAAAAAAAAAACAATGGCGGCGATATACCAACAGGTTAGCATAACCTCTAACGAAATTTATAGCCGAGCTTCTCTTTCTAACTTGTGGTGTGTTGCTTTTGAGTTTTTCCTACAAGTTGGCTGGACCTACAGTTTTTTGCCGACTCCGAACGGCACTTGCAAGGCAAATGAATTTTTTGCTGAGAAGCTTCTCATGGCAGAAATACACCCGGAGAGTTTGCCAAACTACTGCCGAGGGGCGACCCCGTTTAGAAAAATTATTTTTCTAAACAATTTTTGATGTTACTTTTCCCGGGCATCGAACCGCCACGACTTGGTGTAGAAGGCCGAACACTTAACCGCTACACCACGCCGGCCGCCTTATCTTATATATAGTTTGTATCAAATCATGTTAGAAAATTATTCCCATTAGATACACTTGTGCTCATACAATTAAGTTATCAAGTAGTAAAGCTTTAAAAATCGGAATAACTATGCCACCATTGACTTAACGGTTAAATTTTTTTTATTATGTAACTGCGTTAAATGTCATATAGTACAGCGCTCAAAATTTTCTGAACTGTACCTTGTTTTGCGAAATAAACTGCATTTTATTCAACGAAAGTCAAAAAAAGGAGCTCACATAATTAAGTCATTTGTTTTTTAACTACGGTAAATTTACCTTATTTGCCAAAATATCAACATTCTACTGACTTATTGGTTTCAATGGAAGTATCGCCAGACGTAAGCACAATGCTTCATAAAAATATTTTAGGGATCGTCTTTCGCTATTTGAGTAAATTTTTGTCAGGAACCCTAAGAAATCAATTCGTTTCCTGCAAGATTTCTCTTTGAAAACATTAATAAGTCAAATCTTCTTGCTAGGAACCCTAAGATCATCTTATTAATACATACAATTATGCGGAAATCAGTTAATAAGTCAAATCTTCTTGTTAGGAACCCTAAGAAATCGGTTCGTTTTTTGCAAGATTTCCCTTTGTAAACATTAAAAAGATTTTCTCTTTAAATATAAAAAGAACTTCTTCTTGAAGAAAATCTATAGAGATATCATATGACTTTTGTTCTATTTTCTTGGGCATTGTTGGCTCTGTGCACAAATTACTGATTTCAAAGGTCCAAAGAAAAGGACGGAGTACTGTAGTATCTGATTGGATCACTCTTTAGCTCGTCCTTGATCCAGCACCCAAATTTTGGAAAACCACTGTGCCATAAACTTCCTAAAATCCATTATATATGATAAAGTGTTCCAAATCAAAAGTGATTATACATTTTTTCTATGCAAATCCCTTCTTTCAAGCTCACAAGAATGCCCATATTCTGCCCATAAACAATTTTAAAAAGAAATATTAAAGAATTTTGAACCAGCCCCTACAAAAACGGCCACAGTACTTGCCACTGCTAAAATTATGAACGCTACTGCAAATATGTCTGCACGTGCTTTATTTCGCGTACGGTAAACATTCATTCATAACGGCATAACTAACACAACAACGCGTTTACAAACAGTCTCCCATTCATTTTTAATACACATATTTGTTATTATTTGAATTTCCATTTCACATCAGAGCACTTAAAATATCCTTTCTCTAGCAGCCACACTCTTTCATAGGCTCCCACCAATCTACCGCATTTTAATCACTTTTGTTTCGTGCTTTAATTTGGATTGCATTGAATTCATACTCACGTTAAATTATTTTTTATGGATTTTAATTAAATTTTCTAATTTAGCTCGCCAACTTTTCCGATTGCAATTCATTGTTCGTGAGTTGTATTTGCGAATTCGTTACGTTTCATGTTTGTTTGTGTGAATATTTAAACGTGTATGCATACTTTGGGGCGCACAGACCCGTTTTGTTGTACAGCTGCCGCTTTATGCTTTGGTGTGACTTACTCTCATGCACATACATACATATATATATATATGTACACGTAAATCATAGGTCGGCGCCCCATAGATCTAGATATGTAAACAGAAAAAATATGTATATTTTATCAATGAATTTAAAAAAAATTCTGTGTATGTATATTATAAAAATTATGTATATGTAGGTATTTTTAGGTAATAATAAAAGGATACTGCGCATGAGTATAGAAGAATTAAATAAAAAAATAAAAAATATCAGTTTAACAATTGAATTACGCGCAACTCAATTGGTTCGCACCAACACAGCGCAACATCAAGCGCTCTCACTTACACACCTGCATTTACAAATCTGCCGACCTATGACGTAAATGTACATGATTATATTGTGTCAATAGCTTGAGGCTATTGACTTTTGAAAGCTACAAAAGTTGGCAGCGTATAATAAACATCAATATTTTTTTATGGATCGTTAAAACTTTGCGTTGCGGAAGGGTTTTTTTATTATTCACAAAAAGTATTTTGTTATTTGTTAGAATGGATAAGCTTGCAAAGGATTAAAATTGTATGCTTGATTTGGTTTTATTCTAGGAATTTTGGCCAGCACAAAGCTAATAGCGGTAGGAGCGTTAATAATCATTCTTAAATCAGAGATGGACATGTCAGTCATCTAAATAAAATAAAATTTAAGAGGCACGATTTTATTTTTGTAGACAAAATTAAATAAAATTCCAAGATTAAATAAAAAAAAGATCCAGGTTTTAATTAACAAGTGTTTAATAATCTCACGATGGTAAAGTAGAAGAATAACAAAAAGAATGTAATACAAAAAGGAAATATAAGAAGTACAAATAAAATGACAAGTGAATGGAGATGCCATATTGACATGCATATTGTAATAGAAATAGAGTTGAATATTTCCAACACGCCCTCTCAATTAGCAGGTCATCTCAGGTAGAAAGTCCAAGTCCTTTTAGGCATCTCTCATGACTCACTTTGGGTAACGGTTTGGTCATAATGTCGGCAATCATTTCTTGCGTTGATATATGCTGCAATTTAAAATGTTCAGCCTCAACTGATTCACGAACGAAATGATGCCTTATGTCGATGTGTTTTGTGCGAGCATGGAAAACTGGATCACTCGCCAAAAACTGAGCTCCTCTGTTGTCAACAAAAATTGTTATATTGGTAAACATTTGTAAGTCAAGCTCAAGTAACACACTTCGCAAATAAATTGCTTCTCTAGCTGCTTCTGCTAAACTGATGTATTCTGCTTCGGTCGAAGACAACGCCACAGTACGTTGCTTTTGCGATTTCCAAGTGATTGCAGCTCCACTTAGCATAAAAATATAGCCTGAGTAGGAACGACGATCAATTGTGCAGCCACCCCAATCGGCATCAGTATAACCTGTCAATGGATCTTCGGTTTTTCGAAAAGTCAATCCTCTGTGTGCTGTTCCAGCCAAATATCTCAGCACCCTCTTAGCGGCAAGCCAATGACACATTAACGGATTCGTAACAAACTGTGCCAGCCGAGATACTGTATTCGCGATATCAGGCCGAGTTGCTACTGACAGGTACATTAAGGTTCCAATCAATTTTCTATATGGATTTTCTTCACACGGCTTGTCTTTTGTGTCTAGAAATTTTACGCTTACTTCAGAAGGTGTCATTGAAGGATTACAATCTTTCATGCCATACTGCTTTAACAATTCATTTACGTAGCCTGTTTGCTTTAAGTTGATAACGCCCTTGGTTTGATCAATCTCCAGACCTAAGCAATATTTCGCCAGACCTAGATCCTTAATTTCAAATTCTTTTGAAAGTTCTCGTTTAACATATTCGATGCTTTTTAAACTGTTTGATGCAAATAATAGGTCGTCTACGTACACTAATAACAAGCAAAAATGGTTATTGAGTGTACCATAAAATAAACACGGCTCATTCTTTAAGGGTTTTAGTCCCATTTCGGATAATTTTGTGCTGAGTTTTATGTACCATTGACGGCCAGACTGTTTAAGTCCATATAAAGCCTTTTTCAGCTTACATACGCTTCCCCCGCTGTGCAGGTCTCCAAGTAGTTTTACAGCACGTGATCCCACATAGCTATGCTCACCTTGCTTTGATATAATGCGCTCTAGCATTTCTCGTAATATGTTTGGCACTCTCATGAAAACGTCTTCTTCTAGGTTACCATTAAGGTATGCTGTTACAACGTCAAACTGCCAAACTTTCAGCTCAAAATGCACTGCTAATGCCAACAAAAGTCTCACTGTATCTAATCTTGCTACTGGCGCGAATGTCTGGTTGTAGTTGACTCCATATTTTTGACCATACCCTTTAGCAACTAGGCGAGCTTTACGTCGATCAACTTTTCCCTCGCTATCATACTTGTGAGTGAGAACAAAACGACATCCAATTACGTTTTGATCAGACTTTGGTTTGACCACTGCGAACGTATCGTTTTTAATGAGGCTCAAAACTTCGGATTCAATAGCATCCTTCCATTCTTCACATTCGGGGCCTTGTAATGCGCTACGTACATCAAATTCAGCGATTCCACTAAACACTTCATTATCGATATCTTCTGAGCCAGCACCTGGTTCTGGGGAATTTAGGTCTTCATCTACAGAACTTCGAGAACGAAATACTTTCCGAGGACGCCCTCTTCTTCCCGTGCGAAGAAGCCTCGGCCTTCCAGGAGCCCTCATTTCTTCATCATTGCGCACTTCAGGAATCGAATCAGCTTCATTGTTCTCGCTTTGAATAACTTGTGGCGAAAACTCAACAAAATTTTTATTTTGCCCATCTGTATCGTCATCCGCGTCAAACAATAATAAATTATCTGACGCACCTTTTCTTATGGACGATCTTTGATCGTTTTCTAAAAACTTGACATCCCGGGCGCATATTACCTGGAGCGTGGAAGGGATCCATACGCGAAAACCTTTTCTATCTCGAGGATATCCCACAAATATACCTTCTATAGCTCTAGGTGCAAGTTTATTTTTGTTTGGATCCTTATCAAGCACCATTACTTTTGATCCAAAAGTTTTTAAATAATTAAGTACCAGTCTATCGCCATACAACTTTTCATAGGGTGTCTTCCCTTTGATACTGCTTGATGGACATCTGTTGCGAATAAAACACGCGGTTGACACAGCTTCCGACCAAAAAGATGCCCCTAACCCTGATTGTAGCAGTAAACACCGAGCCATATTCAGCAAAGTCCGATTCATCCTCTCGGCCAATCCGTTTTGCTCCGGAGTTCGAGGAATAGTAAGCCTTCTTAAGATGCCATGATCTGCAAGATATTGATCGAAATCATTATTACAATACTCACGGCCGTTGTCTGATTGCAGACACTTTATTTTTCGACCAGTCTGCCGTTCAACGCACGCTTGGTATAACTTAAATGCCGCAAAGGCATCAGACTTTTGACGTAGAAAGTATACCTCACACCACCTTGAGCTGTCATCGATAAAGGTGATAAAATATCTTGCGCGACCCAAAGACTCTTCTCTGAAAGGTCCAACGACATCGGAATGTACAACCTGTAGTACTTCTTTACATGGCTCGCGGAAACTCTTAAATGGAAAAGCAGTCATCTTGCCCTTTAAACAAACTTCGCATTTGGCTAACTCATCTGCATCACCAATTTTAATTGAAGGTGAAATATTTTCACGGATAAGCTTTATTAAATCTGTCGCATTCAAATGACCCAGACGACAATGCCATTTGAACAGTTCGGAACACTTTTCTTCAACAGCGCCACATTCGCTACTTTCGCGCAAATAAAATAAATCACCTTTTCGATCTGCGATTAGGGTAGTTCTTCCACTACCATCACTAACGAATGCTCCATCTTTGAAAAATGTTACCGTATGCCCTTTATCAGTAATTTTTGAAACAGAAATTAGATTCGTGCGCAAATCCGGTACGTACAGGGTATTTGTAAACTCTATTCGTCGTTCGCCATCATCACCAGCTACCTGCAGTTGTACAATACCTTTCCCTTTAACATCTGCACATGCTTGACTAGCAAGATTCAATTTAACTTTATCTGATTGGTTAATGGATGAAAAACTGGAAACGTCGCCACACAAATGTGCCGTACAACCGCTGTCAAGTACCCAAGTATGCCTTACTCGATTTGCATTGGAGCCACACAATGTGTTTTGTGTAGCCGAATGACACACCGCATAAGATTCATTGACTTCATGGTTAGATTGTTTCACACGACTAGAATTTTCACCCTTTCTTGCTTTACACGCATTAGCTTTGTGCCCAGGGGCACCACACTTAAAACATTTAAAACCCATTCTAAAATTTTTCTCATTTTTCTTCACGAATTTCTTTGCGTTGTTTACGCGGTCACCAGCTGCCATTGCAATAACTGCTCCACCAGAAGCTTGTTTACGAGCCTCGCTTTCTTCAATTATTTTTATTTTCAACACCTCCGCCTTCGGTAACTCATCTCGCGATTCAATAGCGCACCGAAAATTCTCATAAGATGAAGGAAGACTATATAACAGCATGATCGACAGCAAATCGCCATTTATTGGCACGCTCATGCTTTCAAGCTTATCCACAGCATCAAAAAATGAAGATATGTGTTCTTTGACACTACCACCCTCATCGAGTTTTTGCAACATCAGCTGTTTTAAAAGTGTTGCTTTGCGCGCTGGTCCTTTTGACGCGTAGATTGACTCCAACTTAAGCCACACCTCACGGGATGTATTGCAGCCACGAATTTGTTTCAGCTCTG
Organism: Campiglossa producta; assembly: GCA_964058755.1. Lineage (NCBI taxonomy): Eukaryota > Metazoa > Arthropoda > Insecta > Diptera > Tephritidae > Campiglossa > Campiglossa producta. The sequence continues at coordinate 113,283,264 of CAXKVI010000002.1, forward strand.
AAGGTTGAATAGACAAAATTAAGTCTGCCTTAGCCTTTTTATCACACTTTAACCACGCATTTTTTGCAGCTTCATCCTCCGGCAGCACACACGTTCCATTTACATAGTCCCAAAGATCATTCTTGGTAAGAAGCGCCTCTACCTGCATGCTCCAAGTATCAAAGTTCTCCTTTGATAAAAGCTCGATCCTTGATGAACTAGACATCGAAGTAGCAGCCATTTCGTCAACAATTTTACTGACCACGCGTTCTTCGCTACTTGTACCTTGCTCTGCTACTTTTGTATTTAATTCTGGTTTCATATGTGTAAGTCGCTATATATAATGCGATGTGTGATGAAATAATTAAAAAAAAAGTTATATCGGGCAAACTGGGCCCATAACCTGATACGATGGCAGCGGAATTCCAAGATTAAATAAAAAAAAGATCCAGGTTTTAATTAACAAGTGTTTAATAATCTCACGATGGTAAAGTAGAAGAATAACAAAAAGAATGTAATACAAAAAGGAAATATAAGAAGTACAAATAAAATGACAAGTGAATGGAGATGCCATATTGACATGCATATTGTAATAGAAATAGAGTTGAATATTTCCAACAATTTTTTTATCTATGTATATGAAAAATCAAAAAAAAAAAGTTAAAAAAAAAATTTAATTTAATTAAATTAAAAAATAAAAATTCATTTTCAGCATACATAGGTGCAGATATACATATATATGTATGTGTTTAAATATTGTTGCCCATATACGAGTATATACTCATGTAAATTTGATGAGAAGTCCCAACACATCTAACTATAAAACGTGCAAGAAATGCGTAAAACTGGGTGTCGACTGCCTGACATAAACGACGACATAATGTTGCAGCATGACACTGTTGTGAGTGAAATTACTAAGCGGACACGCCGTTGATATGTACATACTCTATCTTGGCGTTGTTAGTAATGATAACGGTGATTACAATCACGCGCCACGCAGCTGCAACTGGGCTAGTTTATGTTGAAGGATGACTATTGGATTTGTTAAGGGAAGTGAGGACAGTGGTTCATCTACGCTTTGCACTCAATTATGTGGCGCATGTCAACATCACTAACATATGTGCATCAGCAGCCGTAGTAATATTTATTTGATAGAAATAAGCGTTTGTTTGCACACTCAAACATTTAATACATACGTATCTACCTACATGGGACAACCACCCTGCAGCGAAACCTCAAACTAGTCAGAAAAATACTAGTGAACAACTAGAATTTTCTGGCAGAACCCATACTAGTCAGGAAATATCCATTTCATACCAGTATACAACTAGAATTTTCTGTCTGAATTCATACTAGCCAGGAAATATCCATTTCATACCAGTGTACAACTCGATTTTTCTGGATGAACCCATACCAGTCAGGAAATATACATTCCATACTAGTATACAACTCGATTTTCCTGGATGAAATTATAAAAATACAAAATACAAAATTCTTTCTTGACTAGTATGGGACTAGTAAATTTTATACTAGTCCTGTTTGGACTAGTATGTGGACTAGTTCATCTTATGGAATTTATACTAGTCCAGGTTGAACTAGTATGGAACTAGTATGAAACTGGTATTTCCTGACTAGTAGATAACTGGTATATTCTGGTCGAAATCTGAGAATTGACATCTCGTAGGACATCAACACGTAAAAAATACCAGTTGCTTATATGGAAAAAAGACAGAACACTGACTAGTTGGGCCCGGTGCACCAACTAGTTGTAAAGTAGCTTTCAACTAGTTGCTTTCGCTGCAGGGCAGTAGCATTCTAAACAGGGGGTTGCAGTTTAAACAGTCATTCGCCCGAAACAGCTGAAGAAGAACGCACCTTACCAAGGGAGACTAGAGTCACTCTTGTCCAAATTCGGTTTGGATACTGTAATAGGTTAAACTCTTACCAATCCATGCTCTGCATGATACTTTACATCTCTTTAACTCTTCAGCCTTTCGCTCTGGTAATTCTTTTGTGTAATTTCGCTGCCTAAAATGTAGGTTACCTTTTACCTGCTTTTACACACAGGAAAATTCAATAGACTGTTTAAATTTCAAAAAAAAATATATATAAACAAGTAAGGAAGTCTAAGTTCGGGTAAGCCGAACATTAAATACCCAGTGTATGGAAACAATAGTAGTACCTATAAGTTATATATTTTCTATATATATTATAATTTGGGAAAAACGAACTCAATAAATTTATTAGTTAGTTTATATAATTAATATTTATTTATGCTACGGTATAACATATATGTACATTGTTCGGGTGCCCTCAAAATATTACTTATAGTTGAATGCATTTCTTACTTCTAATATACTTACGCCCAACTTGTGACAAAGTTTTAAATTGAAAAAAAATACGTTTGGGCCAGTTTTTCGAAATTCAAATTATTTTCAAAGTTATAGCTATCACCACTTTTCCAAATTCCTTACTTTTTGATGTAAATAACTTCCGCTCCCTTAAAGTGCCAAAAAATTTTTTTTTTGCTAATAGTTACTAATGCAATGCCCAAAAACATCATACAAAAGCGCCATCTCGCCACGATGGAGAAGTTAAAAATTGCGAATAATGTTTGCAAAAAAAATTTTTTTGCAAAAATTGGAAATGTCCTTTTGTAGAAGATACCATCTTTTATAAATATTTAAAAAATTAGCAAAATCGGTTTGACCAATCGTGAGAAAATCATCACAAAGTGAGGAATTTAGAAAACTGTTGATAGATATAATTTTCAAAATAATTCGAATTTTTTAAAATTGTATACGTATTTTTGTTTAATCGTTCTGATCCATACTACCCACTTTCAATAAAATACATGGCCGTCGAAAAAATTATAGGTGGCTCACTTAACAAAATTAACTCATCTTTTAAGACTCGTTAATAGTAGACAATTCCTTACAAATTTAACTACCAAATTATACTATAATTATACTATTTTAGTTATTTACCGTGATTGGGAAGCGATTTCGTTTAATTTCAACAGGTATACTTCCTATAACTCTAGTATACCTTGTGCCGAATTTCACGATTATACCGTAATCAGTTTAAAACTTACGACCAGTCTTTTAGGTGATTTTCTAAATTTTCGATATCGAGAGTAGCCGTGGTTGGACGGGGATTTCATCCAATTTCATCACCTATACTCCCAACAGTACTAGTATGATTTGTGCCAAATTTCATCGTTCTATCATAATTTGCTTAAAAGTTACGACCAGTCGAATTTTCAAAAATGCCTCCCTTGAAAGTGGGCGGTACCACGACCACTTTTTAAAATTTAACAGAAAATCATAATAGAATGATAAGAGAGATTCACCTATGAAATTATATCATTTTATCAATTTCAGCTACCGATATATGTTAGTTTATGTGATTTTCGAAATTTTCGATACCGACAAAACCCGGGTAGAAAATAATCTAGGCAAATCTATTCTTAATCTAGGCGCTGTCTAGATTTTCCTACAATAGACAATTCTGCCTTGGGCCTACCAGGGCTATTGAATGGAAAACGTATGTTTTTCAATTTACGGGCAATTTATAGTATATTCTGTAAGGGGGCTGCCTAGTTTTGCATACATTGCACCTGTTTAGTTTTACCAATCCAGGGCCTGAATATTTTTTCTATATTGGGGCGGCCTAGTTTTTCCAATCCAGCGCCAGGATAGTTTTTCCACAAATATAAAATTTAATTAAAGTTGTTAATTTGCCGAACAAATTTCATGAGTTGTAACAGCTGAATGGATAGAGATGATGACTGTAATGGGAAGGTGCCTGGGTTCAATGCTGGCTCAGGGGCAATGCATTTTTTTAATTGATAATTAAATGTATGGGAAATTTAATTCAAGTTGTTCATTTGCCGAAATATTTCAATGATTGGAATAGCCCAATGGACAGAGAAGACGAATGTGATGTAAAGGTGCCCGGGTTCAATGCTGCCTGAGAGGCAATGAAATATTTTGTTTCTTAGCTTGCATTGCCTTGGAAAAACTAGGCAGGGCCTAGATTTGCATCACCCCACAGGCCCTTTATTAAAAAGCATTAACAAACAGATAAGGGCCTGCGTAAACTTTCCTTGGCAGGCCCATGATTTTGAAAGGGAAAATCTAGCCAGGCCCTGGGCAAAATTTAACAGATTTTCTACCCGGGAAGGGACGTGGTTATAATCCGAGTAATCTGTATACCAAATTCCATGCAAATTCCTCAATTTTTACTCAAGTTATGTTAATTTGTATGATTTTCGAAATTTACGATCTCGAAAAAGAGGGCGTGGTTATCATCCGATTTCGCCCATTTTCAATAGCAACCTACCTGGGCCAAAAAGTAACCTGTATATAAAATTTCATGCAAATATCTTAATTTTTACTCAAGTTATCGTGTAAAAAGACGGACGGACGGACGGACAGACGGACGAACATGCCTGAATAGACTCCTCTTTTCAACCGAAGAACTTTCATACATGGATCTTGATTATTTTGCGCCGGTACATAGTACAGTTATGTGGACAAAATTATAATACCCCTGTACTAGTACGCTTGGTATAAAAATGCCTCCCTTAAAAGTGGGCGGGGCCACGCCCACTTTAGAAAATTTATCAAAAAATCATTATATAATGACCATAGGGATTCACCTATAAAATTATATAATTTTACCCATTTCCGTTAGCGAATTATGTGATTTTCGAAATTTTCCATATCGAAAGTGGGCATGGTTGGAGGGCGATTTTATCCATTTTCATCAGGTATACTCCCAACGATACTAGTATGTTTTTTGCCAAATTCCATCGTTCTATAGTAATCAGTTTAAAAGTTACGACCAGTCAAATTTTCAAAAATGCCTTCCTTAAAAGTGGGCGGTGCCACGCCCCCTATAAAAAATTTATGGAAAAATCATAAGAGAATTACCAGGGGGATGCACCTATAAAATTATATCATTTTAGCCATTTCAGCTACCGAGATATGTCAATTTATGTGATTTTCGAAATTTTCGATATCGAAAGTGGGCGTGGTTGAAGGGCGATTTTATCCAGTTTCATCAGGTATACTCCCAACGATACTAGTATGCTTTGTGCCGTATTCTATCGTTCTATCGTAATCAGTTTAAAAGTTACGACCAGTCAAATTTTCAAAAACGCCTCCCTTAAAAGTGGGCGGTGCCACGCCCACTATAAAAAATTCATGGAAAAATCATAAGAGAATGACCAGGGGGACTGACCTATAAAATTATATCATTTTAGCCATTTCAGCCGCCGAGATAAGTCAATTTGTGTGATTTTCGAAATTTTCGATATCGAAAAGGGGGCGTGGTTATCATCCGATTTCGCCCATTTTCAATAGCAACCTACCTTGGCCAAAAGGTGGGTTGAAGTGGCTGCCGCAAAGGCACACCTAGGCCAGTATTAAAAGGTCCGTTGTGATACCATCAACACTAGGAAAGTCAGTCCCGGGACCCAGCCATATGGAAAATCCCAGTGCTATTGGGACTCTCCACATAGCCGAATCCCGGGGCTGACACTCCTAAAACCGACACCGTTACACCTCCTCGAACCATTTAGATGACTTGATGAAAGCCATCAAGTCCTTTATGTCCAGCTCCGCTACCTGGCGTAGGCTATCCAGGAAGGGAACTCCGAAAAAGCGCCTTCTCGCGCCGCTTAAAGCCGGGCAGTTGCAGATGAGATGCTCCACCGTTTCCTCCTCCTCATCATCTTTGCAACTCCTACAGCATCGTCGGTAGGGTACACCCAGCCTTGCTGCGTGCCCTCCAATAAGGCAGTGCCCGGTTAAAACCCCTATTAATATAGATATATATCCCTTCTTCTTAGGGTGTAAATATATTTAGATCTTTTAATATCCCATTTTGGCCAGGATTGTTTGGATACTCGGCACCCTGGCGATAAAAGCCATCTTTCATTGGCTTGTCGGAGTGTATGCTCCTTCAGCATTAGCTTGCATGTGGCAAAGGGCATACCTAAGCGTTCTTTATCCTGAAGAACCTGCTTGGTCGTGCCCTGCCTAGCAAGTTCGTCTGCCCTACAGTTTCCCTCAATGTCCCTGTGTCCCGGGACCCATGTGAGGCTCACGCGGTTCTGTTGGGCCATCTCCTGAAGAGATCGACGACAGCTGAGCGTCAAAAGGCCAAAAGGTAACCTGTATACAAAATTTCATGCAAATATCTCAATTTTTACTCAAGTTATCGTGTACACAGACGGACGGACGGACGGACGGACGGACAGACGGACGGACATGTCTTAATGGACTCCTCTTTTCAACCTAAGAATTTTCATCTATGGAACTTCATATCTATCTCGATTATTTTGTGCCGTTACAAACAGCCGTTATGTGAACAAAGTTAATATACCCTTGTACTAGTACTAGTACACTGGGTATAAAAATTTAAGAGTTCTTGAAAGCTCAGCCCAGATGTCTACCATGAGGTCATCGCATACTTATGCTGGTTAGCGCTTAATTACAGCTTTGTTCTAAATGCACTTCGATTTTTGCGTGTAGTAAAATTACCTCTTGAGGATGCAATGTTACCACTGCGAATTGTAATTTTTCGTATAAGCGATCAAATTACATTTTGTGTAGCTATGTAATTTTAATCAAAAATGTTAATAAAATCGCGAAATACGGCTACTTTTACGTTCAAGTGTTGTAAATTTGGTTAAAAACTTGAATTACTTCATATACCTAAAGTTGTAAATTTGGAAAATTTCATAATTTTCCAGGTCTAGCAACCGTGCCAAAAACCACCCTGAAAAAACATGAACCGGTTCGTGAACCGGTTCAGAACTTATACCAACCCAGCCAAAAACCTAAAAAAAATTCAAAAATTAAAAAAAAAATGTATACATACATATGAGGCGCTCAGCGCCAAAACGGCTTTAAAAACGGCCTAACTGACTCTATTAATCTAACCATAACCTTTTGAAATAAATACCAACAAAACTAAGAAAAACAGATTTAAGCAAATAGTATAACCTAGTGTTATACTATGCAATAGGGAGCTTTTTTAGTATTTATTTCAAAAGTTACGGTTAGATTAGTACAGTCAGGTAGTTCTTTTCTACAATGAGGGTTAGAAATGTCAAAAATAAAACGCTCTGTTATTGAGATCAAATTCATTTATAGATAATATTTATTAATATATCGGCAACAAGTTATAATAGCAATACAATACTGAAAATTATTATTATGTAAAGAAACATACATACATATATCCAGCCGGAAAAATTTCCGTAAACGCATCTGGAAATGAAAAAAAATCTGGCAAAAACTGTATCGATATTTTTCCGCTTTCATCCACCATTTACAGAACTTTTCCCGACCTTTTTCCCACTAAAGTGGGCGAAAGAAACGTATGTCTGTAAAAGTACAAAAAAACTTTCCTAAAACCGACGCATTCAATCATGATTTTTTGTGTTTTTTTTTTTCACGTTTTCTGATACGATATTTTGGGATAATTTTTTGATGTTTTTGAGATCACTGTTTTTATCAGTATAGTTTCCGGACCGTTTTCGGATACGAAAAATTGCAAAACAACGAACCAACAGAAAATCAGTCCAGCAGTATAGTTTGCCGACCGTTTTCGGATACGGAAAATTGTTAAAAAAATGAAAGAACAGTAAATCCAGCCCAGCAGTATAATTTCCGGGCCGTTTTCGGATACGAAAAACGATGGAAAATTATACGATCGTTAAGACGTACGTTGCTCTACTGGCTGGGTATAGACGAAAACTACATATACATACATCATTTGGTTATTTAGTATTTAAGTTTATCAAAAGAATGTCTTATAACAAGTCTTTGTCTATACTTGCCCTTAGGTCCTACAAAATAAATTTTAAAGTTGCAGGAACAGCAAGTACAATCTCAGCAATTATTTTTAATTCTTTCTCTGAATATGTTTCCCAGAATTTTAAAACGTCTGAGTGTGGAGAAAGGCGGTTATTATTGAAGAAATTAATGACGACCACTAAAGTTTCCCTATTTGGTAAAATAAGATGATTTTTCATACATTATTTTTTTTTTTGCATCTTTTCATGAATGAAACATTATCTTTCTTTTCCCTTGAATAATTAAAGTTGCTGGCAACGCCATGGACTTTCAGTTTTGTATGTTTTGTTTTCTTTAGGAGAAAACCAAAGTAGATAAAGGAAGTTGGATGCATGACGAAAGGAAAAAATCTTTTCATCTTTACGCTGTCAAATGGCATGCAGTTGGCAGGAATCGAACGCATTTTGACCACAGCGCAAAAATAAAAAAAATGTTTTTCTTGCGTATGCTTCTACCTTTCAACCTTCTAAACTTGAATCTTAATCGAAATACCAGTGAGTGCAATTTTTAGGAAAATTTATGTTTTAGGCATGTAAGTTGAAACTCTTTAAAATTTATTCCAATTTTGAACCGAACCGAACCATTTTTTTTTTTTGGGGTTTTCGGTTCGTTTCATACATTTCCAAATACAAAATGGTTCGGTTCGTGGTTTGGTTCAAAGACTGAAAAACGGCTGTGGTTCGGTCCAAAACCCGGTCCGGTACTGAACCGGTTACCAGCCCTGTAATTTTCAAATAAAAACTGCAACTATTATGGTAGCAATATTAAACGAAGTTTTTAGAGTGCAACAAAAAAAATAAAATATTTACCAGGTTATTGCTAATAACCTTTAACACAACAAAGATAGAGCAAAACGGGTTAAATGAAAAATGTAGACAACGTTCTTCTTAACAAAAAATGTTTGACAGTTTTTCTCGGAAAAATTAGCCATTTCGATGTAGATTAAGAAAAAAATCACCTGCACAATATAAAACTTACAATAAAAAACGAAAGAAATAAAAAAAATCTTTTTTACCCTATTATTGGGTAAAGCCATGTGAAGTGTGCACAGGTAAAATCACTTTATCGACGATTTTGAAAACTATCATTTCAGTGTACCCGACTCAAACCTCGTGCTAAAAATATTTCGTCAAAATTCGTGTATTTGTTAATGTTGTTGGAGGTTGAATTTTTGATAATTTTCTGCTCATGATAATATTGAAAAATTATTTTCTCATCACTACTGCAGATAAATCAATGATTTTTTTTACTTACACATAATTGTTTTTTTTTTCTATATTATAAGTATTTTTATGCGATCTTATTGTTTAAACAATTATATATATATATATATATATATATATATTCTTCTACCATGATTTAAAGTATAATTGTTTAAACAATAAGATCGCTTTAAATCATTTTTTTCTTAACAAATAAATTTTTTTTTTCGTTCTACACACTCAAAAAAATTTTAAAATATGTAAAATAGTGCGAAAAACGGCCATCTTTAGTAATAAAAAAATGTTTGTCCTTTCATACCATTCCACAGATAGCTTATTTTTTGTCACCCTTTGCGCTCTCATAGGCCCTTGGGTGGTGCGCTGAAAAATAGTGTTCTACATTGGTCGTTGTTATCAAGTTATTTTCAATTATAACATACATACATATCTGCATTTAGCAGAATGTGATAAAATTGAAAAAGGTTAAATGTGGGCGTGGCCTTCTTGCTCCTCTTACTTGATTGGTGCACTTTCTTTTTATTTGAAAAAGTATTTTTTTTAATTTCTTAAACAAAACAATTAGAAAACCAAATTTTCGAAGGGTCCAACTTCGACGTTTCGAAAGCCCGTAACTTAGTTTTGGAAGCTAACTTCGAAAAACTAAAAAAAAATTGGTTTGGTCCAATATCCAGCCGGCTGCTGTGCATTGCAATAAATATTATTAACGCTATGTATGGATGATATTTCTGCAATATAATTTTAAAAAATTACTACTTTTTCTAATAGAAAACAAGTAAGGAAGTCTAAGTTCGGGTGAAACCGAACATTACATACCCAGCTGTGCACATAAAGTGGGCGTGATCGTTCACCGATTTTTCTTATTTTCTGTGGTAGTACTCTACATAAACATAACATGCCTGGTACCTAGTTTCGTAAATCTATCTCACACCGTTCTGAAGTTGTTAGCAGTCGAATTTAAAAATTGCTTGACTCATAAGTGGGCGGTGCCACGCCCACTTTCCAAAATTTTGAAAAAATTATGTAAAGAATATGAAAGTTGATGTATGTACCAAATTATATTATTATAGCGAAATCAGTTAATTAGATATGGACTTTTCAATATTTCCACCTCCTTTCAATATAACTTTTATGAAAAAGTAGGCGTGGTCGCGAAGCGATTTCGTTTATTTTCTATAGCTGAATTTACCACAACAATAGTATGTCCTCTACGAAATTTCGTTATACTAGCATAAACTGTTCTGAAGTTATTAAGAGTCAAAATTTTAAAATTTCTTCAAATATACGTGGGCGGTACCACGCCCCCTTTTCAAAAATTTTTATAAAATCGGCCTTAGAACATCTAAATCAATACATATTGCAAATTTTATCATTGTAGCTGCTTCTAATATTGAATTAACCCATTTTATACGTTTTTCGAAATTTTCGATATCGAAAAAGGGGCGTGGTTATGGTCCGATTTTACCCATTTTCAATAGCAATCTATTCTGAACCCAAATAAGTACGCATGCCAAATTTGGTGAAGATATCTCATTATTTGCTCAAGTTATCGTGTTAACGGACAGACGGACGGACGGACGGACGGACGGACGGACATGGCTCAATCAAATTTTTTTTCGATCCTGATCATATTGATATATGGAAGTCTATATCTATCTCGATTCCTTTATACCTGTACAACCAACCGTTATCCTAACAAAGTTATAATACCCTGTGTACAAGTACAGCTGGGTATAAATATTAGAATGGAAACTAAATGAAATAAATCGTCAAAATATATGATACGGGCCACTAAACACATTTTTCTCGGACCTCGTAAATTTTTTTCGATGCCATCATTCAGCTAAATTTCCTCTCTAGGAATTTGATACCGAGGTCAAAACGTGTATTTTGTAACATTGCTCGAGAATCTTCCACGAAAGCTTGCCAGAGTACCCTATGGGTAAAAGAAAATATGTTCCCATAAAAAGAAAAAAGGCATAAAAAAAATTCAAAACCGTTTGGAACCGGTTCCGGCTTTTGAAACGGTTTCGGTTTCGTTCTTTTTCAGATCAAAATAACGGTTACGGTTTCGGTTTTGAAAAAATGAAACGGTTTTAAACGGTTACGGTTTCGGTTTCGGTTGCATTCCTTGCCATGAAGACATGGTTTCTTTGTTGTTTTAAATGCTTTGGTTACATCGAATTACTTTTGTATATATGTACGTATGTAAGTATGTATTTTTCACAAATTTTTTTTTATTATTAAAGCTGATCGGTTGCGCTATATTTGACATATTTTGCAATTTTTTTAGAGTGCAAAACGAAGAAAATGTTATTTGTTTAAAAAAATATTTTTAAAATATCATTATTTTAACAATTTGATCGCAAGCGGTGACAAAAATTGCAATATCTTTTTTTTTTTTTTTTGATTAAAGGTGACTATTTTACGCGTTATTTTTCATATTTTGAAATTTTTTTCAGCGTGTAGAACGAAAAAAAAATTTATTTGTTTAAAAAATTATTTAAAGTATAAATGATTAAACAATAAGATCGCATAAAATTACTTATAATATAGTAAAAACAATTATCTGTAAATAAAAAAAAATTCATTGATTTATCTGCAGTAGTTTATGAGAAAATAATTTTTCAATATTATCATGATCAGAAAATTAACAAAAGTTCAACCTCCAATAACATTAACAAAGACACGAACTTTGACGAAATATTTTTAGCACGAGGTTTGAGTCTTGCCCACTATCCAATAAAATTACAAGTTTCAAAATCGGTGGGGTCTTGAAAAAAAAAAACAAAAATTTTGTGCACACTTCACATGGCTTTACCCTATCATGTTTGTCCTATGACCATCCCTGGTGGGTTTTCCGTCTGTCTTTTAAATTTTTTATTTCAAGAAATTGTTGCCTTGATTCTTTCCGCAAAAATCACCCACAGGGGTTGATACGAAAGCTAAAAGCCCTTGTAATAATTTGCATCGCATAGCGGGTGTTGGGAATGTTCCTCACAACTGTTACTCCTTTCCCCTTTCTCCTTTTACAAGGCTTTTAATCAAACTTAATAAGTCTTATGAGTCTTATTCAAGTCTTATATAAGATGAAATTTTTGATGTTTGTTCTACTCCACCAATACAATACATTATGTGCATCAAATAACAGCAGTTGCAATCGAAATTCTCATTAACAGAAAATTTCGAGCTAACGAAAAGCTTGGCGGCAGACAGCATCACATCAAATTTTTGGCAAATTTGAATGTATATGTCTGTTTGAATGTATGCATGTGTGCGCTGCGATTTCTTGATATTTGTTTTTATATTAGTCGTCTACACCCACGAAACCCATTTGCAACAACGTGAAGTTGCTGCAATTACGAATGGTAAACATTGCAAGCGATAGAATCTGCCTGATTTTCGCGCAATCAAGTGCAGTGAAATTACGTCCTAACAAATAAAGCCCACGGGCGTGTGTGTGTGTGTCAGCGACGTACATAGTTTTATTTTTAAAACTGGAAATATAACCAGCAGGTTGGGGGCTGATCTCATTGTGTTTCACAGCATCTAATAAATGATATGTTTTAGTTTTCTTTTGCTAAAATAACCTGCCATCTATTGATATGTTGTAACCCTTCAACCATTCTCGGAGTGCTCATAACTGAGGAGTCCGATATGAGTCCTAAATATGTAAAAAATATGAGCATCAGAAATATGATCATAAAAGAGTCTTTTATGACTCTGATTTGATGAAAATTATGAGCCTTATGCCAAGAGTGTTCATTTCACAAAGCAGCTTTGGAACAAATATTCATATTTTGTTTGTGAAAATTTTTTATTTCAATTAAATTTCAATCATTCAATTCACACATCATAACCGTGCGAACTGTTTCTGCTATAAAAACATCGTTCTGGACTTCGTTGTTGAAGATATTTCCTGGCCTCATAAGTATGCCTACGTACATACCTAAAAGTGTTTCTTAGTGTTTTTTAATGTATTTTTACGTTTTTGCAGATCATGGCTCATTGTTCCACATTTGAAGAACTTTCCCCACAGATATCTAATCGATTTTTTCCACAGATTTCTAATGGACTTTCCCCACAAATATCCAATTGAATTTTCCCAAAAATATCTAAGGCCATGTATGCTTCCCCTCCTCCTCTCCCCCATTCAATGCCGCAAAGTCGCCATTCTTGAACACAAAAAGTGCAGTAGATATATGACTTTTGTACGAGTCATAAATGCATCCGAAAAAGCTTCACAAAGGAGTCATATTAGACTCCTATTTAGGCTCTATATGAACCGTTTCTGAGGCCAATACAATATATGAAATTTAGCTCATATCGGACGACAATTCAAGGAAGGGAATTCCATTCATTTCGGACTCATAAATGAGCTCATAAAAAGGGTAAACGCTCTTATTTAGGACTCTTTTTCTGACTCCAATTGTGTGCTGGGAAATACCCAATCCCACCCCTTCCCTAGCTAGTACTCGCTCACTTAAATATTCTTGCTCTATATGCACTTTCGCAGATTAAGGACGCCGCTTTATATCCCTATTTTGCCTTTTGATATTCATATATTTTTCTGCTCTCTCTTCAGCTGAATATTTTACTATTTTACTACCTTTTGACCTTATTATCGTAGACATTATTTCACTCCACCGGTACGCCCATATTAACGACGACAATAGTAATTACAAATACAATTACAATTAAACTGCAAATTTGTGCTGGTACAACTCGTATGATACGCAGTAACAGGGAAAACAACCGTAACCATCGGAAAACTATTACACGCAATCAGCAAACGGCAATGAATTCATGAATCAAGGTGCCATGTAATGTTGCAATGCAGCAATAAAAGCCAAATTCCAGAGGGATAGGAGAACATTGATGAATGTAGCGCAGAATTTGCCAAATTCAAATTCAAAAGTTGATTTGCGACTCTTAATGGAGAACGAGCAGGGCTGCCGTTTTCGTCCAACTGTTTCTGATATTTAACTTTGTTGTCTGTGATTCAAACTTGTACTGAAAAATCGGGCTTACCTAAGTGGAAGAATGTCTATATCTCTCATCAAACGATTCAGCAACTCCTCATCCCCCAATGCCTTTGGTTATTAGTTACAAATTAATACTGCATAGAAAAACTATGTGATGAAAAGACACAGACATGGTGATTACCATTGACGTTTCTGCCAGTAGGAGTTTTCGATGAAAATCCAGCAAAATCTCAAATTTGACAATTGCAGGAATCAGTAAAAATGTGCAGATAAAACAGCTGCTACTTTTCTGATTGGCTTACAAATTGAATTTAAATTTTTTGTTGTTGTTTTGCTATGCCACGATCAGCTTTTCTCGCAATTAAATGTCAAAATGCGCTCTTTCGCTGCTGAAAGCGCTGCGATTTGTTTTCAACAAACCTTTTTTAGCTAGAATTATGCAAAATTATTCATAATTAGCAGCAAACTAATGAATTTAGTATTGGCTTCATGCTTTGTTCGAAAGAAGGTTGCAGTGTCAAAATACTGTTTGACTAGTTATATACCTATGTATATAAAAAGGCTGACTAAGTAGCTATAGGTAAAAGTATATCAAATATGACCCTTAAGTACTTTGTTTAGTCATATACTCGTAGTATCGAAAAAGTAGGATTGTAAGGAAAAACCCAACCTTGATGTGGCTTCTTTTTATTTTGCGCATTCGGCAGCCCTGCTTTCGTTTGCCTAACCTATGGAAAATGTGATACTAATTTGACGATAAACAGGAATACAGAGCCACATGTGCACCTGCGAGAAACCATTTGTATGCTAAGTTATAATGGCACATATGTATGTAAAGGAGTAGCGATGGGTCTGGTTGTATAAGTTTTGCACCCACTGCGTATATGCATTGCGATTTATACAAAACCAAAACCGCGAAATCAAGCATACACAGACTTATGTGCATACATACATACCTACTCAACACAATTTCAAAAAGTCACTACTCTGTTGATCATATTTTGGTTAAAAAAGGTAAATGGGCCAGCTTTAATTATGGATGCCAAAAAAAAAACATAAATGTATCGGAAATATTCTTAAAAAAAATGCATCTCCAATATATTTTTTTAATAAAATTGCTAGGAATGGCATATCTGTTATAGAAAGTTAAAGAATATGTACAGTGCCGGATTAACCCTAAGGCAGAATAAGCAACTGCCTATAGGCCCCGCATAGACCCGATGCCTCGTCCACCCACAAAAAAATATATATTCTAATAAATGAAAATTTTATTTGAAAATTGGTATGAAATTGCCCAACAATGGTAAACCAATTCACGATTAATATATCATGATAGTCCGGTCAAAATAAACATTTGAAAAGACATTATTTTCCACAAAGCCATATTTTGGTAGAGAGCTCAGATTCAAAAGTCCCCATAGGTCCGGTGTGTGCTAAAAAGTTATTCGGGATCAAAGTCAAAATTTGAGGTTCTAAAGATTTTTCTAGAAAACGGTAATTTTTTTCGGAAAATTTCCTGAGACCAAGTTGTGGAAATCTCTACAAATATGGTCCTGAAACAATATTGGCATGACCGCCAAGGCTGAGCATAAAATGAAACTAAAAGTTTACAATTTTTAACTGTCTCTAACACTAGTTTACCAATAATTGATTTGCAAAAATACTAAGATATTCATGTATATGGGTGAATTGGCACTGACATGCCGAGCTCTGAACATATTTTTAAAAAATTTTGTATGGGTAGGTTTTCGAGATATCGGTAATTTTGTGTTTTTTTCAGGTATCACTTCATTCAAAAATTCTTTTCGACAATGTTACAAAAGCGATGGACGAAATTAAATACGCTTCCAACGGCGTATAATATGTAGGGGTGGACGAAACCTTCGCTGAACAATAACTGGTCAAAGTCGAAATTTTGTCGAATTTTTACGATTTTTGGAAAAATTTTGATTTCGAAAATGTTTTTTTTTAACCGAAGTTGTAAAAATCAGGAACTTTTTATTTTTTTAAAATTAGTGTGTATAATTACAAACACTAAGCATAATATTACCAAGATCTAGAGAAAACTAGCTTAAAGTGTGGTAATTATACACACTAATTTTAGAAAAAATAAAAAGTTCCTGACTTTTATAACTTCGGATAAAAAAAACATTTTCGAAATCATAATTTTTCCAAAAATCGTAAAAATTCGACAAAATTTCGACTTTGACCAGGTATTGTTCAGCGAAGGTTTGGTTCACCCCTACATACTACGTCGTTGGAAGCGTATTTTAATTTTGAGATATCGCATGCTTCCATCGCTTTTGTAACATTGTCGAAAAGAATTTTTGAATGAAGTGATACCTGAAAAATGACAAAAATACCGATATCTCACCCATTTGCATAAATTTCTTGGTATTTTTTGGCTGTAAACTAGTGTAATTAAAGCTTTCATCAGTTCCTGGTTGCGGTGCAAAGGTGTGGAAAAGTGATGAAAGTTTATTTTTATCTATCTGTCACTGAAACTAATTACGCTATCATGTGATTCATTTAAATTCGTACAAACCCACAAAATAGACAATATATTGTACGTTACAAACCTCTCCAGCTAAAATCAGCGCAAAACAAGAATTCAGCAATGGATTTAAACATGCCAAGGATCCCACACACATTTGTTTTTGGGGTGGGGAGGGGAGTGAATGAATTAAACCACGAATATAACAATTAGATTAGATAAATCACAGAACGGATACGCATAGGTTCAGTTACCAACGTATTTCGGCATATGTATGTATGTTGGCAATTACATTCTCGCTTGAGCGTTAGTATACACTCTGCAGCAGAGTCAACTAGATTTTATTAATCTCAGTATGAATCCTAAGCCAGTCTAGCTATTATACCTTTCATGAACATGAAATGATATTATAACTTTGGTCCGATGTTTGTAAGTATGAGAAGAAGAAGAGATGGACCCATCAATAAGTATACCGAAATGATCAGGATGACAAGCTGAGTTGATTTAGCCATGTCCGTCTGTCGGTCTGTCCGTCTGTCTGTTTGAACGCAAACTAGTCCCTCAATTTTTGAGATATCTGGCTGAAATTTTGTATGTGGCCACCATTTTGTAATATAGGAATCATTTGTCGGAACTGACAAGATCGGACGAGTATAACATATAGCCCCCATACAACCGATTGTTCAGATATAAGGTTTTTTGGCCAAAACTTCCGCAATTAAAAAGTTAGGAACGTAAAATTTTGCAACTCGAGTACTTTCTATTTATGTAGTGTATATAGTGAAAATCAACGAGATCGGGCAAATGTAACATATAGCCCCCATACAACCGATTGTTCAGATATAAGAATTTTTGGCCAAACCTTCTGCAATTAAAAAGTTAGGAACGTAAAATTTTGCAACTCGAGTACTTTCTATTTATGTAGTGTATATAGCGAAAATCAACAAGATCGGGCAAATGTAACATATAGCCCCCATACAACCGATTGTTCAGATATAAGGTTTTTTGATCAAAACTTCTGCAATTAAAAAGTTAGGAACGTAAAATTTTGCAACTCGAGTACTTTCTATTTACGTAGTATATATAGTGAAAATCAACAAGATCGGGCAAATGTAACATATAGCCCCCATACAACTGATTGTTCAGATATAAGGTTTTTTGGCCAAAACTTCTGCAATTAAAAAGTTAGGAACGTAAAATTTTGCATCTCGAGTATTTTCTATTTATGTAGTGTATATAGCGAAAATCAAAAAGATCGGGCAAATGTAACATATAGCCCCCATACAACCGATTGTTCAGATATAAGGTTTTTTGACCAAAACTTCTTCAATTAAAAAGTTAGGAACGTAAAATTGTGCAACTCGAGTACTTTCTATTTATGTAGTGTATATAGTGAAAATCAACAAGATCGGGCAAATGTAACATATAGCCCCCATACAACCGATTGTTCAGATATAAGGATTTTTGGCCAAAACTTCTGCAATTAAAAAGTTAGGAACATAAAATTTTGCAACTTGAGTACTTTCAATTTATGTAGTGTGCAGAGGAAAATCAAGAAGATCGGGTAAATATAACATATAGCCCCATACAACCGGTTGTTCCGATATACGGTTTTTTGGCCAATACTTCCGCATTTAAAAAGTTAGGAACGTAAAATATTGCACCTTTAGTACTTTCTACATATGTAATGTGTATAGTGTAAGTCAGTACAATTGAACACGTATAATATATAGCCTCCATACAATCGATTGTTCCGATAACTCGGATCCTATTATTTTGTAAGTTTTTTTTAAATTATAACAAAGATGTGTAATGTGTATAGTAAATATAGTTAAATTGAAACAGGCTGTACTGGGGTTCGAACAGTGAAAATCGTGACGCTTATTCATGAAAGGTATATAGCCTTCGGCACAGCCGAAGACAGCTTTCCTTACTTGTTTTTATAAAAAAAAAATAAAGGCGGCGATATACTAACAGGTTATCATAACCTCTAACGAGATTTTTAGCGGAGCTTCTCTTTCCAAATTGTGGTGTGTTGCTTTTGAGTTTTTCCTACAAGTTGGCGGGACCTACAGTTTTTTGCCGACTCCGAACGGCACTTGCAAAGCAAATGAATTTTTTTGCTGAGAAGCTTCTCATGGCAGAAATACACCCGGAGAGTTTGCCAAACTACTGCCGAGGGGCGACCCCGTTTTAGAAAAATTCTTTTTCTGAATAATTTTTTATGTTACTTTTGCCAGGCATCGAACCGCCACGACTTGGTGTAGAAGGCCGAACACTTAACCGCTACACCAGATGTCTTAAGAGATCTATTGCCAGATTCAAGGTAGACTGAAAAAAATTGTAGTTTAAGAATGGTAGGTAAAAATAATTCAAATACCTCCGGTCATAGACGATAAGTACTTGGCTCACCTTGTAGATGTCAGATGGTCGAGCTCTGCCTCCGGAAACAAAAACAAATTATATACTTCCTTTGGGGGGTTTGTTTGTTGTTACCACGCGCAGGTCATGTTATAATATCAGAACAAAATATTAGGCGGGCGTGGCACCTCCCATACAAACTTTTTTCTCCAAGGTGAATATCTCTAAAAGGGTTTAAGGTAGGGGCCTGGAAATTGGTACAGAGCTATAGGATAACAACACCAATCTCACCCATAAAACTGGGGGTTAACCAAAAGGGGCCGTGGCACCTCCCATACGAATGAAATACTTCATACTCCATATCTCTGGAAGTATTTAGGTTAGACCACTAAATTTTGCAAGGGGTTTTATGAGATCGATTCCCACCACCACCAAAAAAACTGGGGATAACGAAAAAGGGGGCGTGGCACCTTCCATACAAATGAAATACTTCACAGTCGATATTCAATTTTATTTAATTTCATTTTTTTATTCATTATTATCTTATGACAATTAAAGAAATTAACATTAGTACATTAGTGAACATACAATAAAGTAGATACAATAAGATAATAGCTAATGGAAGTATTCATGTTAAACTACTGAAATTTGGTAAGGGGTTATATGAGATCGATCCCTACCACCTCCAAAAAAACTGGGGATAACGAAAAGGGGGCGTGGCATCTCCCATACGAATGAAATACTTCATAGTCCATATCTCTGGAAGTACTTATGTTAGACCACTCAAACGTGGTAAGAGGTTAGATGAGATCCACCTCCAAAAAAAACTGACTACTGAAATTTGGCAAGGGTTTATATGTGATCGATCCCTAACAACTCCCAAAAAACTCGAGTTAACGAAAAAGGGGGCTTATCACCTCCCATACGAATGAAATACTTCATAGTCCATATCTCTGGAAGTATTTAAGTTAGACCACTAAAATTTTGTGAGGAGTTATATAAGATCAATCCCCGCCACCTCCAAAAAAACTGGGGATAACGAAAAATGGGCGTGGTTCCTCCTATACGAAGGAGGTAGGGATATGGATTAAAATATATATAGGGATCGGGTTAGAGAAACATGCAGGGAAATAAATTTGTGGCAGGACAACGTCTGCCGGGTCAGCTTGTATAGGACTTTTCAAAGCAAAACTCCAATGGGCCCAGTATTCGATTAAACTCCCGATTTTGAAATATCGTTGGACTTATTTGAGATCAGCTAGCAATGCTCTGACTAATTAAGTGTTTATCTGTGCCTATTAGAAGTGTACTTTTTTTGGAATTTACTCAGCCCGGATTTTCGGAATCTGAAATAAATTTTGATTTTTGCGACCTCAAACAGCATTGGACCGCGGGGTTGACATCCCTAAGACCTATGCATGCTTTCATATTTAACTCTGTGTAGGAAACCAATTATTTTCACACCAATATTTTGTCTGCGAATATTGATAAGAATGTGCGATTAGATTTTCCATGGAAATGCTCCTTTAAGATGTCTCATATTTGATGATGAATTAGATTTGTACCACACCGAGTTATTTAACACAAACATTAACACAACCGCATCAGCACATGATTCCGTAGGTATGGGTGTAAATAGGCGATTCATAATGTGGCACGTGAGTAAATATGTCAATTGGCACGTGAACATCGCATTCCAATCAGCGAAGATGAAAAAAAATTCAATAAATGTAAATATTTGCTGTCACCACTTGCATATCAACATCTCCATCTTAACCCCTAAATCTAGTTGAGCAAAACCGCAGCTGCATCTTGCATCTCATTACTCGCAATGTCAGTCAGCTGATTTTCGTTTTCGTATCTATCAACACTGCAAATGACTAAATGATGTTTTCTGTTTATCACTTTTATTCCCCCCATTTGGCACCGATTTGTTAATATTAACTCTGGAATGGAAATTGTCACATACACGTCGTTTCATACGCATGCCACACACTATGCTATATGACTATAGCAATTATAGTGTACAACAAGCATGAAAGGTTTACAATGAATTCATCACTGTGATTTCTAAAACAAGAGCAACGAAATCTTTGCAAGCAAAATTCATCCACAACTTACGCTGTTTGGATGATCCGTCGTAGAATATGTGCCAAGGACATGCAATGCGGGGGAAATGTGTCAGTAGTGTGGTATGTCACCGATGGATATGTTGCTTCAGGCGATGCACAATTTCAGAGAATGCTTTTACCCAGCGGGAAACCATGTAAGCGGGTAAAGCATGTCAAAATGCTTAGAGTACCATATTTCTTTGGGATAATTTGCATTCTGTATTCACCGGCGGTTGTACTAATTTTATAATTTTTCAAAACTAGCCAACCGCCAACTATCTTTATACAAAATATCTATACATACAGGTTTTTATCGCTTTTTTGATACCGACAAAAAGAACAAAGGCTAAAATGAGAAAAAGGCTGAAAAGAAAACACTGTACAATTTACCAAGGTAATGAATGAGTAATTATGGAAAAACATGGAAAATTTGTAATTCGAATTTTTTTTAAGTTGTGGCAGCGACACCCACTTACTTATAGAAAACATAGTACATTGGACGAAAGCTACGGAAAAGGTAAATTTGTTAAGCAAAATGAGTATATAGTTTTCGATGTTGTGTTACCTTTTTCCCCCAATTTGTGGTTGAGCTGGTACGTTGTTGAAAGGAAGCGAAGAATTTTTGCTTGTAGATATACAGATGTCGGTAGTTAGAGCATGCGGCACAGGATAATCATAATTGGTTTACACCAAATTTAATGATCACATTGAAAACACATACATAAATTAAATATATTAGAATGTGGGAATTAATGTTAGACACTTTTAAATAAGTGGAGCTTGTTAGTATAGTTTGTAGGATACTTAATTGTTCTTGAATTCTCAATATTAAGTTAAGATTTACATGTGCTAGGCCATAAATTTCATTTCCGTAAATATAATTTGCTCAGTAAGTGAAGGTAGGTAGGTAGGTAGGTTGTAGTGGCTGCTAGTAAACGAACTAACACACATAGGCCACCGAGGTCCCGTTGTAATACCACATGGATCTAAAGGTAGCAACAATCCTCGTTACCAAGATAATTCGTCGAGATGATAGAAAATACCAGACCCCAGATATTTTAACCGAGTGCCCCACAGAGTGGGACATTCAGACAGAAGATGCATCACGGTTTCCGGCTCCTCCTCATCTCTACAGCTTTAACAGAAGTCATTAAAGGAATACCGAACCTTTCTGTATGCCTGCCTAGACCTATGTGCCCGTTATAGGTCCCATAAGTAGCGAGAGTTCCTCCCTTCTAAGTTTGAGTAGGTCCTCCGACCTAAGCTGGAATTATTGGTGATGTTTGTCGTAACGCTGTAGTCGTATCCCTAACGCAACCCTATGCGATACATTTTTATCGATTATTGGTGCGGTAACCGTAAACAGCTGATTGACTGCAAAAACTCAGCTATGAACACAATCTTAATTAATATTTTCTTAAAAAATGTGAAATGCTAACTCACCAAATAGCAAAAACCAATAAATTCGAAAAATTAATGCAAAACAAATAAATTAAATGAACAAAAAAGGTAATCAGCTGTTTATCGTTACCGCGGAAACCAAAAACCAATTGGTTGGCTACGATCCGGTTACGACCTTAGCGTTACGATATGGCACCAATAATCGATTGCATTAAATCCCATAAGGTTGGTCGAATCAGCTGATTGGATACGACTACAGCGTTACGACAAACATCACCAATAATTCCAGCTCTACTCGCTATGATCTCTAGCCACACCAGGTTTGCATCTCGTCCCATCTGTCACTTGCTTGTTGGAGGAACATATGCCTCGTTAAGAGCTTACTGGTCGGCGAGAGGCATGCCTAAACCCTTCCTGGCTGTGAAAGTGGAGCGGATGTGCCCCCTCTACCAAGCTCATCTGCCATCTCGTTACCCGGTATACCACAATGTCCAGGCACCCATACCAGGTGAATCGAGAGTTGTTCAGCCATCTCGCTGTGAGAATTGCTGCAGCCCTCCACAGTCCTGGAATTACATTTAAATGCCCCCAGCGCCCTGAGAGCTGCTTAACTATCAGAGAATATGTAAGCATCACCATTATTGATGTCCACTGTCTCCAGAAACTCTACAGATTCCTGTATTGCCGCCACTTCCGCACAGAGCCAACAATGCCTAATAAAATAGAACAAAAGTCATATGATATCTCTATAGATTTTCTTCAAGAAGGATTTCTTTTTATATGTGAAGAGAAAATCTTAGTAATGTTCACAAAGGGAAATCTTGCGATTTTTTAGGGTTACAAACAAGAAGATATGACTTATTAACTGATTTCTGCATAATTGTAAGTATTAATAAGATGATCTTAGGGTTCCTAACAAGAAGATTTGAGTTATTAATGTTTTCAAAGAGAAAACGAATTGATTTCTTAGGGTTCCTAACAAGAAGATGATCCTAACAAGAAGATATGACTTATTAACTGATTTCCGCATAATTGTATGTATTAATAAGATAATCTTAGGGTTCCTAACGAGAAGAATACAATTGATTTCTTAGGGCTCCTAACAAGAAGATGATCTTAGGGTTCCTAACAAGAAGATTTGACTTATCAATGTTTTCAAAAAGAAATCACATGAGGAGCTTCAAACCAAAAAGCAAAAAATCACCATCCATTTTTTTTTTTTGAGATATTGATGAGACTCGACTTTCCCTTCTGAAATCTATGTAACAACATAATTAGCTGTAAAAAACCGGGAATTTAGCCATTCTGTATCGCCCTTAAAAATACGATTCACAACAAAACGCAATAACTCCATACGATTTTTATACCTTTCATGAACATGAAATAGTATTATAACTTTGGTCCGATGTTTGTAAATATGAGAAGAAGAAGAGATAGACCCATCAATAGGTATACCGAAATGATCAGGATGACGAGATAAGTTGACTTAGCCATGTCCGTGTGTCCGTCTGTCTGTCTGTCTGTTTGAAAGCAAACTAGTTCCTCAGTTTTTGAGATATTTGGCTTAAATTTGGTATGCGGCCACCATTTTCCAATATGGGAACCATTTGTCGGAACCAGCAAGATCGGACCGATATTACATATATCCCCCATACAACCGATTATTGAGATAAACGGATTTTGGGCTATAACTCTTGTAATTAAACACGTCGGAACGTGAAATTTTGGAAGCATCGTTCTTTTTATATGTGAAATATAGATGTTGAAAATCATCGAGATTGGATAAATATTTCACATAGCCCCATACAATCGATTGTTCCGATAAACGGATTTTGGTAGATAACTCCTGTAATTATATAGGCAGGAACGTGAAATTTTGGAAGTACCGCTATTTTTATATGCGAAATATCGATGTTGAAAATCATCGAGATTGGATAAATATTTCACATAGCCCCCATACAATCGATTGTTCCGATAAACGGATTTTGGTAGATAACTCCTGTAATTATATAGGTAGAAACGTGAAATTTTGGAAGTACCGCTATTTTTATATGCGAAATATCGATGTTGAAAATCATCGAGGTGGGATAAATATTTCACATAGCTCCCGTACAATCGGTTATTCCGATAAGTGGATTTTCGGCTATAACTCCTGTAATTAAACACGTAGGAACGTGAAATTTTGGATGCATCGCTATTTTTATATGTAAAATATCGGTGTTGAAAATCATTGAGATGAGATAAAAATTTCACATAGCCCCCATACAATCGATTGTTCCGATAAGCGGATTTTGGGCTATAACTCCTGTAATTATATCGGTAGGAAGCTGTTTAGCGGTAGGTAACTGTTGCTATTTTAGAATGTGGAATGTCGATGATAAAAATCAATGAGATTGAACCAATATAACACATCGCCCCCATATAATCGATACTTCCGATAATTTAGGTATGAGCTAAAGTTAAATTCACACAGGCTGTACTGGGATTAAACAGTGAAAATCGTGACGCTTATTCATGAAAGGTATTTAGCCTTCGGCACAGCCGAAGACAGCTTTCCTTACTTGTTTTGTTTTAGAAAAGCTCATATCGGTAATATGATTGTTAGAAATTAATGCGAACCATCTTTAGCGTGCGCCAATGTTTTTATACATTTCAAACTCCAAGTACTATTTAATACCTAAAAGAATTCCGACTCACAAATGTTCCAGATAAGCTTTACGTGGTGAAGAATCTATGTAGGCAGAGGGGGGAAAATTTTCCAGTTTTTAGTTCATTTTAAAAACATTTAAATTAAAAATATTTTTTTATTCTATTTTTTATTATATATATAGATAACTTCCACGTATTTAGCGGAGTCGCCAAGTTTACCCTCAGACCGAACCCTCTACGAGGGTGCCGACTGGCACAGGTTTAAACAGGACTCTTTACCAATTCTTGGCTTCAATATTAAGATATGGGCATTTCCTGGCATTGCGGACGATACGTTTGAACGAATTTATTGAATTTTCAGTGAGAAGTACCGTAAAAACTGGCTCATTTGCTGCAACATCGTCATAACTCAAAAAATGTGATATTACAGAAAACGCATTTTTAGTTTTTGAATTTGTATACTTATATGGGATAAGTAATTAATTCTATCGCGATGCTGCGTGAAATGTTAAAACCTCCGATATAACAATTTGCCAGTTGATCAAACATATTATTTCCGATATATTAGTGATGTTAACTCAAAATTTGGGTTTTTTGAGTTATGACGATGTTGCAGCACATGAGCAATATGGGCATATTTAGCAACCTGGAGTGTAATGGGATGTGGTTGTATAGTTGGGCAAGCAGCTCTAGCTGTGCGACCTTACTCAATCCCGACTATTGCGTCCCCGTTCGTGCACTCTGGGCAACGTGGACTATTTATTGCTCGCGGCAGAAAGAGAGGGAGCCCCGGTGGGGCCACTCTGGCATATCTGGTTTAAGGGCTCACCGAGGTCTTTTTTAGGAGCGTCTGTTCACCGCGTGGTGCGGCTGCAAGCGGGTGTCTGTCTTGTAGCCAGGGGCTCGCTATATAAATGTGTGAATATTTCTGTTGAAAGACCCGGAGACGGGTTTGCGCTGGGTTAAGGAGGAGAAAGATATTAGGGCATGTACCTGAAATGTCCGGCCGCTTTCTAGGGAAGGTAACGCTGCCCGACTGGTTGATGTCCTCCCTAACGCAAAGGCTGACATCAGCGCCCTGCAGGAAATGCGAAGGACGGGACAAGGAAAGACGACCATCGGACCTTGTGACGTATACTATAGTGGCCAGACACGCGGCAAAGTGCGTGGTGTAGGATTCGTGGTGGGAAAGAGACTTCGCCGCCAAGTATTAGCGTTCACTCCTGTGGACGAGCGTCTCGCTGCGATCCGCATCAAGGCGGGGTTTTTCAACATAATATTTATTTGCGCCTATGCGCCGATTGAGAGAAGGACTCCTTCTACGATAAACTTGAACATATCTATGATCGCTGCCCCCAACATGATATCAAAATCGTGCTAGAAGGTGGGCAAGGATGGAGTCCTTGGTCCTACAGTCTGGAAATTTAGTCTCCACGATACAACATCCCCCAACGGCACTATGTTGATTGACTTCACCGCTGCTCGAAATATGGTCATCAGTAGTACCAGGATCCAGCCTAAACGAATACTCCAAGCCACCTGGCTGTCCCCTGATCAAAGAACAAGTAACTAGATTGATCATGTCATGATCGACGGCAGACACAGCTCCACCGTTCTGGACGTACGTACACTACGTGGTCCCAATATCGACACGGACCATTATCTTGGTGCAGCCAAGATACGCACACGCCTCTGTGCAGAGAAGAAAGTACGCACAGTAACCGAAGGAAAGTTTGACGTCGAGAAGCTACGCACGCTTATTATTTTTCCACTCGACTCTCACACCTGCTATCGGAGAGCTATCCTCGACCTAGCGATGTAACCGAGAAATGGAAGCATATCTCTCACTCATTACCATTCAGCGGGCCCGCAAGAACAACTAGTACGATGAGGAATGCAACACTGCTTCGGACAAAAAGGACACTGCCTACGGGGAGACGTTACGAACGGGCGCAACCCGCAGTGTATGGCAACGATATCGTGAAGCGAAGAAGGAAGAGAGGCGCCTTTTGAAAAAAAGAAACGTGAGGCCGAAAGGCGTTAGTGAGAGGGGCTTGAGATGCTGGCTGACAGGAATGATGTCCGAAAATTCTATGAAAAGATCCGGCGGATGGCGGAAGGTTTTAAGACCGGGAAAAGTGTTAGGACAATAATGGCGACCTTGTAGCCGACGTACAGAGTGTACTTAAATTATGGAGGGAGCACTTCTCCTCACTGCTAAATTGCGAGGGAAACGTCGAACCCGATACCCCAATCCCTGACGATGGAAAAGGAGTCACACCACCTGACCATAATGAAGTGAGGATAGCTATATCCAGGCTCAAGAACAACAAATTGCCTGGAAAAGACGGACTACCAGCCTGTTCAAAAGCGGAGGCAAAGAGCTGGTAAAAACATATTATTGTAGCCGGGTAGCTGCTTACCATCCTACTTCGGGGTTGTATCAAAACTTACACCACACCAAGGGAACATATTAATGTAAAAGTAATACAAATGTTCACAATATGGCAGTTTTCTATCTAAGGTAAATGATTTATAAGAAGAGTTTCATGTCGAGGCCGCCGGGGTGCAGCGGTAGTGTGTGCGGGCTACTACACCAATACTGCCGTCCTATTTAAGTTGGGGTTTCTACATATTTTTTCGAAAATAAGTTATTTATATAGGTGTACGTAAATTCGAGTTTATTCTTGCAAAAATATTTTGTAAGTTGCAAATGAATATAAAGTTATTGCTAAATTAATTTCTGCCTTTCGCAGTAACTACATAGTTTTTCCACAAATCCTAAAAAAAAATGTGGGTATCTACAAAACTTTTGTCGTATCTACTAGAGCTGCAAAACTATCGATAGTCCGACCACTCGATAGTTTCGATAGTTGAAACACACACTATCGATAGTATCGATAGTTTTGTTCAGTCTTCTAACAAAACAAGTAAGGAAGTCTAAGTTCGGGTAAACCGAACATTAAATATCCAACATAGTTTTCATGTCATTTTCGAAATTTCTATACGAAAGTGGGCGTGGTTATAATCCGATTTCGCCCATTTTCAAAAGCAACCTACCTTGGCCAGAAAGTAACCTATTTGTGAAATTTCATGCAAATATATCAAGTTTTGCTTAATTTATCGTGTACACGGACAGACGGACGGACATGCCTAAATGAACTCCTCTCCTCATCCTTAGAACTTTCATATGTGGAACTCTATATCTACATATCTCGATTATTTTGTGCCGTTACATGTTTTGTCTGAACAAAGTTAATATACCCCTGTACTAGTACTAGTGCTGGATATAAAAAGGCTCACCGCCTTTCTTTGCAATAAAAATAAAGTTTTTTTTTTTTTTCAATGCACTTAATTTTTTGTGCAAAAAGTCTTTTATTTTGTTATCAAAACAAAATATTAAATAATATTAACGATAAGAACAAACGATCAAATAAGTAATAACATACTTCATGTATATAAAAAGTTAATAAAAAAAATGGTATTCAATTACCCTTTGTTAAAACCAGGGCTACAAACTACTCAAAAATCGAAAAGATTCTAGTCACTGGTTCACACCTGTTAAGAAATGGTTGTATTGGAACATAACCGGTGCCCTTCAAAACTATTTGCAGCCCTGGTTAAAAGTAGTACATTTGTATTCTGCGCCTTTAGCCTTATATCTGTGGCAAAAAGGCAAAACGACCAAAGTTATTTTTTTAAGTTTTTCAGTAAAGCGCACAGTGGTCTGAAACGTTTCTCTAGCGCGAATTAAATCACTAGCTTTAATATAGTCGAAGTTTTGTAGGAATACCAGTTAATTTATTGTGTAGAAACGCATTCTGCATAAAATTAATAAGATTTAAGTAGTGTTTATAAAAAACTTCTGGAAAAAAATGGTAAATAAGGGTGGCCAGTAAGAAGTCCACCTTATAATTGTAATACAAAAAGGGAGGTCAAAAATTCGTGCAAGTCGCTAATTGAACCCCAGTAATCAATAAAGGTATTTTTCTGTAACAGAACTTATTAGTTATTTACTTTTATTGAAATTTATGAAAGAGATATGTAAATTGAAAACTCATGTTTAAAATTGAATAAGAGTATTATTCTGCATCGGAATCCGGCATTATATTACATAGAGACTTGAGCAAATCTATGGCATCACTCTCGAGGCTAATATTTTGTTCAGTTCCTTTCTCTTTCAGCGAAATACTCGAAATAATAGGATCGGAAGATAGCAAAAAGTAATTAAATAAATCTTCATTAGTATGGGTTGCAGAAGGAGTGTAATGGGGTGTGGTTGCTGAGTGACCGCGCTCAATCCCGACTCTTGCGTCCTCGTTCGTGCACTCTGGGCAACGTTGAGCTACCTAGGCTCGCGGCAGAAAGAGAGGGAGCCCCGGGGGGGGCCACTCTGACATACTTGGTTTAAGGGCTCACCGGGGTCTTTTTCGCAGCGTCTGTACACCAAGAGGTGCGGCTGTAAGCGGGCGTCTGTCTTGAAGCAAGCGGCTCGCTATATAAATGTGCAAAACTTTTCCCTCCCAATCCAGGGTGTTATGCGATACCGTGCCCATTGGACGTTTGCAGCCGGGAGGCAAATCGTGGCTGTAGTCGAACGGAGCCTCACTGATACCGGGCCGCCTCAGGGAGTAACTATGGTCTTACCGCGGTATGGGGCTCTGCCGCGGCGGACGACACACTTCCCCTTACACTACCCTTGACCCTAAGCTGGCCTTGTCCGGCGAGGGATCGTACGAACAAGATGAAGAACACACAAAATACAAAGCAATTAACGACTTCGTTTACTCCGCAGCAGAGAAGAACTATGCTGGAGCAAGCGAAAACACAACGCCGGAGGACAAACTCCGCCTCAAAGTTAACTGGGAGGCCGACAACGATGGAAACTACGGGTCAGTCATCCCCCAAACTGCTATCAAGTAAGAGTGACTTGATGGGAGCAAGCAACAGTGCGGCTGCCTACGCAGTCAAGCAGAAAACGGCGGAAGCTAAGCTTCCATCAAGCGCTGGTACGAAACCCAATCTCTTCACATCTGGGGCAATGGTCTCACGACCTGGTTTCAGAGTTTCGAAAGAGAAGGACGACGCCGTAAAGGGAGAGACCGCGATGGCAACTACGAGTCTGAATCCCCCCAAAGAGGCATCTCCCCGACGCTTTGCGTACTGGGATAAAAGAAAGGCCGCAAGGATCCTTAAAAAATATGAGGGAGCATCGCAGGAGAAGCTGTCGCCGGAAGAAAGGAAGATGGTGGAGGAAGCGAAAGCTCTGATACCAAATTTCCAGAGGCCCTATGTGCCTAAGAGGTTGAACGGTAATCCCTTCAAACGCCAGAGATCGGACGGAGAGGTAGACCCCCATCCGAAGCGGCATCAGGTCAACCCCGTAGTGGGAAAA
Organism: Campiglossa producta; assembly: GCA_964058755.1. Lineage (NCBI taxonomy): Eukaryota > Metazoa > Arthropoda > Insecta > Diptera > Tephritidae > Campiglossa > Campiglossa producta. The sequence goes on from CAXKVI010000002.1 coordinate 113,313,730, forward strand.
CTCAGCTTTGCTGAAGTAACCAAGGACAGAATCCTTATAGGTTTCATTGACCGAGGTAACGACCGTTGGTCCATCCCCAAAGACCAGTGGCTGTATGTCCGGAATGAAATGGGCAGGGCCCTCCTCCACTTAATGCGTGAGTCTCCGGGTAGTCCGCCGCGAGGTACTGACGCGGGCTGGCACCAAGGTCAGATCAAAATATTCGCGTGCGAACTGTATAAGGCAGCAGTTGCAAGACTGGGTGAAGTCTATCCAGGGGCAAGACTAGATGTCGTCGACTGGAAGGACATTCCTGCTCGGCCAAGGGCAAGGGCATGGATTCCTGCCGTCCCTGCAGAACCCGAGAATATTCTTGAGATGCTGCAGGTCTGGAATCCGTCTCTCCCGACGCAGGATTGGGGCGTCAATCTGGTCGATGATGTGGTTGGGCCCAATAGACAGGTGGTTATCACTCTGAATAAGGAGGCGCTCGAGCCCCTTAAACGGTGCAACGGACGAGTGCATTACGGCTTGGGTCAGATCGTGATCCACGTATACCGTGGCGATGCACAGCGCGCTGCTATTCCGGACGCTCCGGAGGACTCGGAGATCGAGGCATCGGAAGGGGAAGCAGAGGAGTCCGACGCGGAAAGTATGTTATCCGCCACGTCTAATTGCGATGGTGCTGCGAACAACTCGGCGATAGAAGAAAGCCTGCTTGACGAAGAAGGCCTCGACGTCACGATCGTGGCTAAACCTGAGCACACTAACGTTGATGCTGCTTCAGACAGCAGGGTTCCCGCCACGCCAAATCGTGCAGGTGCTCTGAACAACTCCTCGTTGAGAGACAGCCCCCGGAACAGGCCAGACCTCGACGACACGCTGGCGGCAGGGATGTCTGAGCTCTCTCATGTTGGTGGTGCTTCAGATAAATCTGCACAAATCTAAAGCAGCCTCGGCTGATTTAAGCAGTCGTCTTTCTAAAGGCGACGTAGACGTGGTCCTTATCCAAGAGCCCTGGGTCAATAGCTCTAGGATCTGTGGATTGGGGACTAAGGGGTACAAGCTCATCCAAGCCAATGATGAGGGCAAGGTCAGAACCTGTATTTTGGTAAAGTCTGAGCTAAACACCTTTCTATTACCCAACTACTCAAATGGTGACGTTACAGCTGCCAGCTTAACAGTCGGCAGCACCAGCCTAACGATGGCGTCGGTCTATATGCCCTATGACGCCGAAGAACCTCCTCCACAAAAGGAGGTGAAAGATCTGGTGGATAATTTCTGTACGGGCCATCTTATTATTGGAGCTGACGCTAATGCTCATCACGTCCAGTGGGGAAGCTCCGATATTAACGCTAGGGGCGAGTCTCTGTTTGACTACCTACTAACAACTAACCTGGTGGTTTGTAACGTGGGTAACGAGCCTACTTTTATAACTAAAGCTCGTAGGGAGGTTATAGACCTCACTGTTTGTAGCGAAGGTGCTTATGAGTGGGTCAGAAAATGGCGTGTTCTTGATGAGCATTCATTTTCTGACCATCGGTACATAGAAATTGTGTTAGACTTTATTGTTGAGCAGCCAGTTATGAAACGAAATCCACGCAACACTAACTGGCAGCTACATAACCAAATATTAGCTAGGGACCTACCAGTATTACTTCCACAAGCCCCCTCATCAGTGGGAGAACTGGATGATCTGGTAACGACCTTTACAACGGCGCTCTCAAATGCCCTAGAGCAGGCTTGTCCAGTACCAAAACCACGCGGCAAACATAGACCCCACTGGTGGTCTTACGACCTGGATTCGTTCCGTATATCATGCAGGAAGCAATTTAACAAGGCCAAGAGCATCGGTACGGAGCCTGAATGGCTCGAATATAAAGCTAAACTGAGGGCCTATAAAAAGGCTCTAAGGCAAGCGAAGAGAACTTCGTGGAGAAATTTCTGCACCGGGGTCGAAAAAGTCGATGATACAGCGAGACTTAGACGAGTGCTATCAAAAACTCAAACAGCCATTAGCTATTTACGGAAGCCTGACGGATCTTGGACCAGCACGGAAGGGGAAACCCTGGAGCTGCTCCTGAACACACACTTTCCGGGGAACTTGTATGATGCACCTGTAGCATCTGCAACAAACCTGGCGGTAAACATACCCATTACGGAGGAAAGGGTAAGGTGGGCAATCAAAAGCTTTGAGCCGTTCAAGGCAGCCGGGCCAGACGGGATTTTCCCCGCACAACTTATAAACACGCTGGAAATATCAGCTAAATGGCTGGTAGTTCTCTATTCAGCCTGCCTGGCTCTTAATTACATTCCGTGCTCCTGGAGAAGCGCCACGGTAGTCTTTATTCCAAAGGCTGGGAAGGCCTCACACTATGAGCCTAAAGACTACAGACCGATCAGTCTCTCGTCTTTTGCACTTAAAACCTTCGAGAGGATAATTAGCGATTATCTCTCCTCTACTATTGATAGCAACCTTATTTCTAGCTATCAACATGCATACACCAAAGGTAAATCAACGGAAACTGCGCTCCACAGCCTAGTCTCTATTGTTGAAAAATCATTGCACGAAAAGGAGTACTGTCTCGTGGCCTTTCTGGACATCGAAGGGGCTTTCAACAATATAAGGCCGGAGGCTATTAACACTGCTTTAACAAACCTGGGCATAAATAGGTCTCTTATTGGACTAATTGATCAACTACTAAAGGGAAGGAAAATAGTTTCTTCACTGGGAACAGTTGATCTTTCACGCTATGTCACAAGAGGAACGCCTCAGGGTGGTGTTTTCTCCCCGCTCCTATGGAACCTCACCGTAAACTCGCTGCTACGAGACACAAGGTGGGGGGGCGGGAAGATAGTGGCATATGCAGACGATTTAGCTATTGCATATAGGGGCAAATTCCCACAAACCCTGTGTGACTTGATGCAAGTAGCACTGCGAGAAGTTTCTTCATGGTCCTCTCGCTGCGGACTTAGCATCAACCCGGGAAAGGTGGAGCTTGTCCTTTATACCAGGCGGTACAAGATACCACCGCTGAACCTACCAGAACTAGATGGCGTGCGCCTGAACTTAGCTGATAAAGCCAAATTCCTAGGTACAGTTCTAGATAGAAAGCTTAACTGGAAGGAGAATGTCATCCAGCGCCAGAGGAAAGCGTGCATTGCACTTTACACGTGTAAAAGAGCCATTGGCAAAAAATGGGGGCTCAGCCCCAAAATTTGCAGATGGATCTACACTGCGATAATCCAGCCAATTATGCTGTATGGAGTCGTGGTATGGTGGCCTGCGCTAGGAAAGGCAACAAACCTAAATCTGTTAGGAAAAGTCCACAGATCGAGCATGATCTGTATAAGCGGGGCGTTAAGAACAACGCCCAATGAAGCTCTCCAGGCCATTCTTGGCTTTTTGCCACTCGATCTGGAAGGGTACCGGGCAGCAGCAGCATCGGCTCTGCGTCTAAGGGAAACGTCCGTCTGGGGCGCAAGCACTATTGGACACTCCTGTATTCTAAGATCTTACAGCTTTCTCCCTCTGAGCACAGATCGGTGTGCGACCACAACAGTCGGAGATTGTTGTTTTAGAATAAACATTCCCAGCAGGGAAGACTGGGAGAACATAGATCGGTGTCCCGCTACTAATGGCGGCACTTTTATATACACCGACGGCTCGAAGTTAGACGGCAGAGTCGGAGGAGGGGTTTACTCAAGGGATTTGGACCTAGAACTCTCCTTTAGACTACCTGATCACTGCAGCGTCTTCCAGGCTGAAGTTTCTGCAATCATGGACGCCGTGACTTGGATAGGTAAACGCACCATCGGACAGGATATCTGTATTTTCAGCGACAGCCAAGCGGCCATCAAATCCCTTGGCTCTTACTCGTTCAACTCTGAACTGACGCTCAGCTGTCGTCGATCTCTTCAAGAGATGGCCCAACAGAACCGCGTGAACCTCACATGGGTCCCGGGACACAGGGACATTGAGGGAAACTGTAGGGCAGACGAACTTGCCAGGCAGGGCACGACCAAGCAGATTCTTCAAGATAAAGAGCGCATAGGTATGCCGTTTGCCACGTGCAAGCTAATGCTGAAGGAGCATACACTCCGCGAAGCCAACGAAAGATGGCTACAAGCCCCAGGGTGCCGGATATCCAAGCAAACCTGGCCAAAATGCGATCTTAAAAGATCTAGACACATATACGCCCTAAAAAGGAAGGAAATCTCCATATTAATAGGTGTTTTAACCGGGCACTGCCTTATTGGTAGGCACGCAGCAAGGCTAGGCGTTCCCTACCGACGATGCTGCAGGAGTTGCAAAGATGATGAGGAAGAGGAAACGGTGGAGCATCTCATCTGCAACTGCCCGGCCTTAAGCGGAGCGAGAAGGCGCTCTCTGGGAGTTCCCTTCCTGGTTAGCTTAAGCCAGGTCGCGGAGCTAGACATAAAGGACTTGATGGCCTTCATCAAGTTATCAAAATGGTTCGAGGAGGGGTAGCGGTGTCGGTTAGGAGTGTCAGTCCCGGGTTTCGGCTATATGGAGAGTCCCAACAGCACTGGGATTTTCCATATGGCCGGGCCCCGGGACTGACTTTCCTAGTGTTTGGTGGTATCACAACGGGCCTTTTATTACTGGCCTAGGTGTGCCTTTGCGGCAGCCACTTCTACCTACCTACCATGGGTTGCAGAATCTTTCCTGGTTCTGTGCTCTCTAATAAATTTAAAGTCTTTATTTTTTGCTTCTTGTGCTTCTTCTCCTAGCTGTCCGATTGGCAAAATTGCATATTTGATAATTTCAGCTCCGTGAACTAGCACTTTATGTATTGTAGGAGGCATATAGAACCATGGGTAGTTAGAAACAAACATTTTAGCAGTGTCCATGGCATATTTGCTGAATCTTTCAATATCTACTTCATGGCCACAAGATGTTACCTGCAGAATTATATAAAACCTATAGATCAGCTCTTCTTCAACTCCAGTAATTTCTGCCGCTTTTTTCCAATTCCGGAAGAATACTCGGGCAGTATTGCCCGTGTTAGTTGAGCCATATCCAGATTTCGGTAGGTCAACTAAGATGCTTAGCTCGGCCCTAAGCTTATCCTGAATAATCTTCTTCCTTTCCTCTATTTTTAATTTATCTTCTCCTCTTTCCTGCCAGCGCTTTATTTCCAATCTATAGGCCAGGTGCAAGCAACACTCGAAAAATCTGATCCATGAATGGAGAGTTGATAAACCAAATTTGTAATGATCGGCGTTTGCTCGATCATGTCTAGACAGTTCATATTTTTAGGGGTAGATTTCGTGTCAGTTAACGTATTGCAAATCTTGCCGTCTACCATCGTTAAAACTAACATGAAATTTATAGCAATTCCGTTACAAAAAAAACCGTCTAGCGCGTGTATTTGTGCCTGAATCTTTTCGGTAATGTTCTTTATCAACTCCGGTGTTTCTTTGGCAAAAACAAATTTAATTGCTCTGCAAAAGCGAGTAGATGAAGGCACTGGATTTTTCCATATTATGTTGGTTTCATCATAACAATCACGCAATTGTAAAGGAACAAGCGACACAATTACTACAGATGAATCGTTTTTGTCTGCGTTTGTCATTTGTCTAAAGTTGCTTTGTCCAGGGGGGTCACTCTGTATTGCGATGCGAAAGAAAATTTTTTCGCATTTGCCTTAGCGACACTCTGTAACTCAACTATCGCAACGGAAATTGACATTTTCGGATTTGTTTTTTCCCTTTTCGCATTTATTTTTTCCCTCTCGAATCGCGTACACTCTGTATCGCGAAAGTGAAATGTCAATTGCTTTGTACATTCGGATTTGTCTTCCTACAACGAAACGCAGTCGAACCGCTATCGCACCGCTAAACAATTTTAAATAAAATTAAATTTTTAAACATATTCTTGTAAATTATTGTAGAGCTATTAGTATACTTACCTTTCTTATCGAAAAACATGTTTATTTTGGCGCTTATTTCGCAAAATTAATCAAAAAATATATTTTTTTTTTTGAATAATATTTTGTTTAACTTTTAAATTTGCAAAGTAATTACCAAAAATTTTTAAGAAAACTTCAATTAAACTAATAATATTATGTTTATACGGACATGATTTTGCATATGCACACCCATCACACATATTTCAATACACATCAAAGGTATATATATAGGTAGAAATATCTTTTGCAAGTACAAGTGTGTGCAGCATAGCATACAGTTAGGCGCCAAATTAAAAGAAATGGTATGGGTAAAAGCATAGGACAAGAGCCTTCACTTGAAGTATGCAATGAAAATTGTCAACTTGCGGTTAGTTTTACAACAGTGATGCCAACCCAAGCAAGAAAATAACCAAAGGCCGCAGAACGCAGCACTGTTAGCAATGCTATAGCAATACAGAGTACCATTTGCTTATTGAATTTCGAATCGCAATACAGAGTGACCCCCCAGAACTTCCGTCTATACCCCACTTACATACTAGAGTGATTCCAGAGCCAGTAAAGGATTCAAGAGTTTCTTCCTGGAGCTTACATAGTCGTTTGGCTGTTAAGTGCAAAAGATTGTTGAGTCTTATTTCAACTCCTGTATCTTCTACCGTCACTGCACCAGGCTAAACATTCAGCTTTCGCTGCTAGGACTTTTTCCCAAGATGGATACACATCAGCACCGCAACTTTTAGCAGATCTTCTGTAAGATAGATATGTCGATTTACTGGATTTTGTATTAATAACACTGGATCACAAATTCCAACTTTTTTTCTGCACCAGAGACGCCATAGTGAAATTCCTATGTAAAATCTCCTCCTAATTCCGAAAATCAAAGTTATTTTTACTTGAATGGTACCGTTTTTGAGATATTTACGATTTACCGTTATTTCAAAAAACAAAAAAGATGGCTCCACTTAATCGTGTATATCTCAAGAACAAATTGAGCTATTCGAAAACGGTTTGAAAAATTTGAAAGCTTATAAAATTTACTATAATCAGTACATACAACACTTTTTGCTAGGTCCTGCAGATTCAAACATAGTGAACAATCATTACGGATTTTTTAAATTTTTTTTGTAAAAATATAAAAAAATTTGTACTTTGCGAGGAAGCATCTCGAAAACTTTTTGTTTTTTAGCAGATATTTCCCCCCCTCTAAGCTCTGTTTTATTACAAAAAAAAACAAGCTATCAGTGAACAAAATCGATGAACTAATACAAAAGTTATAAGCATTCAAGTAAATATATCCATTTATTACTTAAGTTTTGGAATTGAGCCTAAAAACCATGGACACCGAACACTGTGTGCACCACATGCCGAGTCGAATTGATTTCTTCGGAAACCGGAACAAAAAGGTACGTTGTAAAAATTAGGAATTTGTTCCCTTTTAATGCATAGCTGACTAAATTCTGAAACTATCTATTTAGGCGACGTGTGAAATTTATTACACCAATGAAGTGGAGGGAACCACCTTGCCATTCAACGGACTGCTATATTTGTACTACAAAAGTACTTGGGGTTGGAAAGTCCAGAAAAGTAACCTATGCGAGCGTATCTACAGTGTCATTACCAGAACTAATTTCCACAGAAGCGACATTGCCAGAATCAAATTTAACTTTAGTTCCGGCTCCAGTTTCATTGTCAACAGTAGTATCTGATTACGCGGCATCATGTTGTACTGAATTTCAAACGGAAACCGAAAGAAATTCTTTGTCACAAGCACAACTCAATGATTGGATAAGGGATTTGGAATTGTCAAAGGAAAAGGCCGAACTACACGCCTCTCGAATGCAACAATTTAAATTTGTTTCATCCGATGTTAAGGTAACATATTATAGAACTCGTCACGAAGAATTTTCCAAGTACTATATGAATGAGGACAGTGTTTGTTACTGCAAAGACATTGCTGGTCTATTCAAACAATTTGGGGAACCATATGATTCAAAAGAGTGGCGATTGTTCATAGACGGCAATAAATTAAGTTTAAAGGCCGTATTATTGCATATTGGCAACCAAAAGCCATCTATCCCGATCGCGCATGCAGTAAATACGAAGGAAACATATGAGATAATGCAAAAATTGCGCAAGTTAATCAAATACGAAGAACATGATTGGAAAATATGTGCCGATCTTAAAGTCGTTGGAATGCTATGTGGTCTACAAAGTGGATACACAAAATACTGTTGCTTTCTATGCAAATGGGATAGCCGAGCTCGTCAAGACCACTACATCATAAAGGATTGGCCAGAACGAATCGAGTTTCAAGTTGGGGTAGATAACATAAAATACTCTCCACTTATAAAGAAGGAAAAAATAATTCTACCTCCGCTCCACATCAAGCTCGGCCTTATCAAAAACTTTGTGAAGGCTTTGGACAAAGAAGGCGAAGCTTTTCATCATTTGAAGACAATCTTCCCAGAGATTTCAGAAGCAAAAATAAAGGAAGGGATTTTTGTGGGACCGCAAATAAGGAAAATGATGACCAATAACCATTTCAAAGAACTATTGTCACCAGTGGAGGCAGCAGCGTGGGATTCTTTTGAAAAGGTCGTTACTTCTTTTTTAGGCAAACACAAAAGTCGTAACTACGAGATGATAGTGAACGACTTAATCAACCACTATGCGGAAATGGGTAAATAAAAAAACATATTATAATAAATTATATATTACATAAATTTACATGAGAATAAATAGCCATAAATCTGAATTCATCGTCCAGTTCCGAACAAACAAGAACGGGAAAAATATAAACAAAAAATTTGTTCTGAATTGAAAGATAAATCCAGCCTAAGAAAATTATATACTAATGTGTCACCTATGTATTTATCTAATTTACTTTTTTATTTTCTTTCAGGAGTAAATATGTCTTTAAAAATCTGCTAAAAAACAAAAAGTTTTCGAGATGCTTCCTTGCAAAGTACAAATTTTTTTATATTTTTACAAAAAAAATTAAAAAAATCCGTAATGATTGTTCACTATGTTTGAATCTGCAGGACCTAGCAAAAAGTGTTGTATGTACTGATTATAGTAAATTTTATAAGCTTTCAAATTTTTCAAACCGTTTTCGAACAGCTCAATTTGTTCTTGAGATATACACGATTAAGTGGAGCCATCTTTTTTGTTTTTTGAAATAACGGTAAATCGTAAATATCTCAAAAACGGTACCATTCAAGTAAAAATAACTTTGATTTTCGGAATTAGGAGGTGATTTTACATAGGAATTTCACTATGGCGTCTCTGGTGCATTTTGCCTGTAAACCAGTGTAATCAACGACAGAGCATCTTCTGGACTTAAACCAGCACGTTTGGATAACTTTGTGGGGCTTTTTGCCATCTTGTAAATTTTTTTGTGAAATTTCGGAGAACTAGAAGCAGTAACTTTTTCAACAATTTTGGCCGCATTTCGTTGTCCTCTTTTTCGTAGGCTCGTCTACACAGCGAAAGAAAGCTCTTCAGTGTTACAGTTTGAAGTGAGTGCACTTGCTTTTTTTTGTTTCGCCCTAGTTCCACTTTCACTAAAACTTTTGGAAGGTCTGCCACGCTTTGAAGGCCCGGGCCGAAAATCTTCATTTTCTGCGTGAAATGAAATAGTAGACGTCAACCAATCCTTATTTCTTTTGATAAAACGATCTGATCTTAATTGTGCACTTTTCCACCGTTTTTCCACATTTTTAACAAAGTTGTCTAAAATCTTCTCACAGTTATCTGAATTTATATTATATTTTGCAGAAACAAAACGTTGTAAAGCAATACAGCAGTCTTTTCTATTCAAACTTTTAACTTTTAGATATTCATCAAATAGTTCCATGCGAATAATTGCCCGACGGCACCCTGAAAAAAAACCTTAAAAATGTTCGGAAACTTACCTTGAAATTGATCGTTTATGAAGTAAGCCTTTCCAAAACGCAATATTTATGTTATTCAATAAAAACTTATAAAGCTTACCTTTTGATGATTTTTCCATGGATTACACTTCAAAAATATGCAGTTTTACAAGAAAAACACGTGTAATTACGAACGATTGCAAGCTATGTATATATAAACTACGCGCCTGGTGACTTTACGAAAACACAACTTTTGAGCGCGATTTTTATTCATATAATGACACTTTAATTAAAAAATTTTTATGATTTATATTGCAGCGTATGCTTGACTATTAGTGGAGTTTACCAAACAATTCACATTCCGCTTTTAAATTTTTGATTAAATTCGCGCTAGCGAAGCCCTTCAGACCACTGTGGAGCATTTCGAAATTCAAATTTGTAGTGTAATCCCCATATTCATAAAAAATTAAATTGGTTTATAAAGCTTTTTAAAATGACATTTCCATACAAATTTTGAATTGTAAGAGCTTAATAAACCTTTTATATTTTTTATGAATAAGGGGGTTCATGTATGGATATTCGAATTGGTTTTTTGGCTATAAAATCTACAATTTTTGAGCAAAAGCCATGAACATTTGTGTGACTATAGATCTTAATACGGGATCGATGATGCTAATAACTAATTTGTGACCAAACTCCAGTTTAGTCGTTTGCCCTTATTGCCACAGATATATAGTTATAAGAAGCCTCTTTTGTTTATACATTTCATTAATTTAGTAAGAGATAAAGCTAAATATATTATAGTAAGGATTTTTAGGGTTCTTCCATTACCCACTTATTTTTGTTCAAAAATAGCAATGTATTTACATTTATTGCCTTCAGGGCTGCCCTTCTATCCGAAACTATCAAACCAGCTTGACTGAACATCCGTTCTGATTCTGTCGAAGTAGCTGGAATGCAAAAGTAGCGTCTTGCACAACTACATAGTGGGATCGAATCATTTTCATTGCTTTGAAAATATAAATATGCACATATGTATTTTTTATTTTAAATCCATAAAAGAAGTAATTACCTTCCAATGCTCCAAAGGGTTACAATCTTGTGGAGCATTTGAACGTTCGAGATAACGGCGAACGAAAATTACTGAATCTGCCCTCGTTGAATTCACCTTTTGATCAATTTTGGCACTGAGAAATTTGGTCATGCTTTGATTGAGTGTTGGAAGTCGTTGGCGAATTTTCTATAGTTGAAGGTCTTTGTGGAACCCTTGGCATGACAGCGATTTCATCTTCAAGGGCTCTCGTAGTTAAATCTGCGTTTGAAGATGAGCGGAATCCTTCTTTTTTAAACCGAGCGTCTAAAATAGTAGCCAGTTTTGTGACGGTACGGTTTTCGTAGTGAAAAAGGCGTATTTTTTACACAACGTTAATCCATCCGAAGTTTTCACTTGCCTCTTCAAATCATTTAAAGTTTGATACAGTCCAAAAGAAAGTGGAATCACCAAGGAAATAGTGACAGAACCATTTGCAGAAGTTTGTAGAGTAGCGTCATAAAAAGGCGCAAGAAGTTCACATAAATCCGTTAAAACCATTACATAATCGGCAGTAAGAGGTGATGGGGCTTTTGGAGTACTCAACAGTACATTGGAAATCGAGTCTTTGGTTAGTAAAATGCGTTTTATCATGAGGTAGGTGCTGTTCCACCTGGTCTGCACCTCTTGCAAAAGGCTTTAAGGCTTTTCAACCCGCTTTAAACTTTTCGTAAGCTATGGTACTGCTCTTATAATAAGCAACAATTCGCTTGCATTTTGTCAAAATCGGCTTTATATTTTCTTGTGCTAAGGCATCCTGCACAACTTAATTTAATGAATGTGCAAAGCACGGTATATGTCTCTTCTGAAGTAGCTCGCGTGCTTTGATCATAGATGCAGCATTATCCGTTATGATAGGGATTACCTTGTTTAGAATAGACCATTCAGTCAAAACTTGATGCAAAGTTTCTGATATATTTACTGCGGAATGATTAGTGTCTGACAGCAGCTTTTGTGTTGACAGTGTAGCTACCCGCAATTTGAAATCTTCTAATATAAAATGGCATGTAACAGTTAAATAGTTTTCATTGCTTTTTCTTAGTTTCATTATATACATTTTTCATCAACACATTTTGTAATGTTGTCCTGCTCGGCAATTGGTAACGGGGATCCAAACATTTAACGAAGTGACGAAAACCGACATCCTCAACAATACTAAACGGTTGCACGTCGATTGCTACCATCCACACTAAAGCATTGTCAAGTAATTTCTTTTGCCTGGAATTCGGCTCATACATTTCAGGCTTCTTGAAATATGAGTCAATTGTTTTTTTAGTTGGGTTACCCTCTTTGTAATAGAGCTGCAAAACTATCGATAGTGGCGCCATTCGATATTTTCGATAGTTGCAAAAATACTATCGATAGTTCGAAACTATCGAATACTATAATTTTAGTTTGGAGGAACTTCAACTCCGAGCATATCAATACATAATTTACATGTACATGTGCCAAAAAAAGTAAAAAATTACAAATATTGCAATTTGAGCGTTAATTTCTAAATAAGTACGATCACAGCGTCACTTAATATTATAAGCATCACAAATTTTCATTGCACTGACACTATCGAAACTATCGACTATCGCAAAAAAAAATTGGATAAATCGCCAAAAAAAAACTATCGATACTATCGAAAATATCATCGATAGTTTTGCAGCTCTACTTTGTAATTCGGATGCACCCTATTAAGTGGTCAAATAAATTGGAGGTATTACCACTTGTTTTATATTCTCCCCCACAGAAGCGACACTTCGCAAAACGTTTGTTTTGCGACGGCTTAAAAAAATTCCATTCTTCTGAACATTTCTTTTTTTTGTTAATTGAAGGACCCTCTAGGTACTCCTCGCTGCTGCTCGAAGATATTTCATTGGTGATATCTATAATTATATCTATATATTGAATGTGGCAAACATATGTACATGTATGTATTTATATATGTGTGTATAGTTGGATGCTTACCTGTTTGCAAATACTTCTCCATCAATACTATTGTTTTCAATCCGCTAACACCTAACACCTAAGCATAGTAAAAGGCACATAAAAAATTAATTTAGTAATAGTATTCTATACAAAAGTTATATTACTTACCAAACCACACCAGCGCGTCAATGAAAACCAATTTTAGAATGAAAACGATGATTTTAAGCACTGCCATATGAAAAAAAAAATTGTGGGTTATAACTATCGATAGTGGAAAAAACTATCGATAGTGGCACAAAAATTTCAACTATCGATACTATCGATAGTGCCTTCGATAGTTTTGCAGCTCTAGTATCTACACTTTTAATAGGAAACCAAGTGAAATAAGAGCCGATTTCCTATTCAAAGGTGACGTATCTGCTCTATAATTTGTAGATACCCACATTTTTAGATAGGAGTCTCAGCTTTTTGTAGCTGGGGCCCCTTTTATATTACATACAAAATATGCAGTATCTGCTAATGAAATGTTTTCTAACAATATTTTGCCTTGAAAAAAGATTAGTATCTACATTTTGCATACAAAGAAATCGAAATTAATGTTTTTTTTTCATAAATAGAAAGATTTGGATGTGGACTTTCTAAAATAGTCATTTTTAATTACAAAATTAATATATGTTGAAAAGTCCAGATCCAAACACATAAAACGGAGTCGCTCCACGGAAGTGCTTTGACAAACTCTTCGAGAGTACCTTTGCCATGAAAAACTTCTCCGCAAAAATGTATCTGCATTGCAAATTGCAGGAGACGCACAGTGGTCGGATAGACCTAGTTTTACAGTAATGTTACGATCTTAATGAAAATCTGGGACTATAATATTTACGTAATGCTGAATCCGATTTTGCGAAAAAAACTAAAACTTGACAGTTCGCAGCTACTTTAACGGATGCCATGGCAGATATTTTTGAAAACACTTATAAGTTCTGAGATCTTTGGACATTTATTATTGAGAATGGCTTTTCCCGGCTAATTTATCACAACTTAAAAAACGACTTATTCTTGTAAAACCTCGTTCGCCCGACCACTATGCGCCGTTTGAAGTCAGAAAAAACTGTAGGCCCCGTCAATTTGTAGGAAAATTCGAAGGTTTCTTTTCGAGCCGAGGGGAGACACTTGTTTCTAAATTAAATTAATTTTGATGTTACTTATGTAGTACCGATTCCCTCTTGGAAATGTGCTTCGGGGTCATAGAGAGATAACCGCAGTAGTCTGGAGGTTGGCTTAAAAAGATAGAATTCGCTGACTTGTAAAAAAAAACATATAAATTTAACTCCCCTCCTTGAAAAAAAGAAACGTAAACGCATTTTCATTAGCTTGTCGGTCTAGAAATCAGTGTCAACTATATCAACTTAAATGTTCAATAAATAGTTGATATACATATGTATAAATTTTGATTTATACAAATTTGAAACTTTATTTTATAAAAATATGTTGTAGACTGCTTAAATTTTCATTTTGATTTGACATGATTGAATTATAATACAATTTTTAAAATTGTTAAAGTGTATTTAGAACAGGTAAATATGTAACCCTACATCTACTCTCCCTCCAGAGTGACAATTGTAAAAAAAAAATTAGTTCAGTTTCTGATTGTACTTGAAGTTGTTAAAGTTGAAAATGGTTTGAAGTTAAGATATACTGAAGTGACAGGGGCATTACCTCGCGCTGTCAACTGCTGACACCTGTTTCTTGGTAAACCATTCGTGTAAAGAAGAAAGGAGGGGTAACCTGTACAATTGTTTGGAATTTATTCAAAGTTGCATTTGATTAAATTAATTCCACAGGGTCGGATGTTTGTTGTAACACATATTGTTGATTGTAAATTAGTAAAACAGAAATTCGGGTGTTGATATTGAAGAATTGGCGCTAGTGGTGGTAACTTTATTTTTATTGGCGGCAGCTGTCGATGCCGTAGTTGTTGTTTGAGAGAGAGTTGCGTGAGCTGTACCGCTTCTACCAGTTACTGGTGAGGACGTGTCGGTAATGGCCTCTTTTCAGTTGTTGTGGCTGAGAAAGTGTTGACTCTGGGCATTTCAAAGTTTAAAAAGTATCCATTGATAAGTCGATTCTTCTTTAAAAGCATATTCGTTAAATCAGGATCGCCAATATATCAACTTAAATGTTCAATAAATAGTTGATATATAAATTTTAATTTATAAAAATTCGAAAATTTATTTTATAAAAATATGTTGTAGACTGCTAAAATTTTCATTTTGATTTGACATGATTGAATTATAATACAATTTTTAAAATTGTTAAAGTGTATTTACACTGAACCAAAAAAGTACATATTTTCTACGAAAAAGTACATATATTTTAAGAATTTTTTTCATTAAAAGCTCTCCAAAGAACGTTTTCATAGAATTTAAGAACAAAAATTCGTAAATATTCATGTCAAACAAAATTTTAATAATAATTCTTAGAATCCAAGAACCCATTCTTAGAATGTACGAACTCATTCTTAGAATAGAAATGTCAATCCTTTCTTAAATTATACGACCTCGTACTTAGAATGTAAGAACAAATTCTTAAATTTTACGAACCCATTCATGAAATATCTCAATCCACTCAAAAATTATACGAACAAATTCTTAGAATGTATGTTCAAATTCTTAAATTGTACGAACCGATTCGTAGAATAAGTAATCCATTTAGAAATTATACGAACTCATTCGTAGAACATATGAATCCGTTCTTAAATTTTAAGAACTCATTTTTAAAATTTACGAACTCATTCCTAAAACTTCAAAAAATTAAAATTTACTGAAATGCAATTTTATTATAACTTTTATTTATTTATTATTTAAGTAGAATTTAAGATAATAAATAGTAAAATAATGATCATTGATAAAATAATATAAAAAGGTGAACGTTTTGCATGAATAGCGCACAAGTTGGTATCTTAGAAATATGACTCAGATGCTTCTTGCAAAGCACCAATAGCAGCAGATTGGAAAAGAAATCTTAAGCGATTTCACGAACTAAACGCTGGAACGGATGGGCAATTCAGTTGACTTCTGATAACGTCTAATTTCACGCAAAGCTTCTGCAGCCATAGTTTGATTAGTAAATTCAGCACCTATGCCCAACAAACGATTGAACACCTCTTTGACTACAATTTGATTTAGTTGATTAAAGTTTCCGAGCCTTTCGGGCAGTCTTCGAGGAATTTTAGTACTGTCTGATCTTCTGCGCCCATTTTTTTAATAGTCGGATCGATAGAACATAAGATGGTGCGTTTTAAATCGGCGCCAGTTGTAGAATATACTTTACTGAGCTTTTCGAGGAAAACTGTAAAAGAGAAGGAATACAATTATAATTTCAACAAAGTTATTGCTGCACTCACCGATAGGCTTATATGGCGTTGGGGCAGCAGCAATGTTAAACACGTTTTAGCAGTCTCTTCTTTCCATCCCACTTCAGCAACTGGCCTGCCATACCCTCCTTGAAATATGCTCTGTGGCCAAATATGTTGCCCATTCCAAGGCGAATTCTTCAATTTTATTCGACAGCACTTTATGCACATGATATAATGCAATAATGTGCTCCAATGCGCGCTCTCGCATATCAGTACGTTCATGTACACAAAACATCAATAGCACTCGTATCAATTTATTTTTGTGTGGTGGACGCATAACAGCTAAATCTTTTAGTAAATCAATACCAGGATTTGCAAATTTTTCGGAGAAGAAAAAATTTATATTTTGTTTTTCACGCTTTGTCAACGTTTGATTGAACAATATAAGAAAAGTTCTTACATTTCTTGAAAAAGTTCTTAAATTCTAAGAAATATATTCTTGAATTTTATGAACACTTTTATGCGTAAGGTAAACACGTTAAAAAGTTCTTAACATCTAAGAAACAAGTTGTAAAAAATAAGAAAAAGTTCTTATGATCATAGTAAAAAAATTTTACGTACGTAATTTCATAAAATTTAAGAACAAATTCTTAACATTTAAGAACAAATTCAGCTAAAACAATCAACGAATTTTAGTTCTTATATTTTAAGAACGAAGTACTGACATTAATCAAATTTAGCGTATTTTTTCATATATAATAAGAAACTTTTCTTAAACTACATGTAATTTTTCTTACATTCTAAGAAAAAATCAGCATGAACTTCTACGAAACTTTGTTCGTAGAAAACATGTACGTTTTTGGTTCAGTGTAGAATAGGTAAATATGTAACCCTTCATCAACCATAGGTATCTCAACGCTTTTGAAGATATTTGGTCGTGACATGATGTATGATTTTTTCCTTGCTCGCTTGCCATGTCCCGTTTGCTTTTCTGATTTCTAGGTTTTTTGCTTATACATTGGTTTTAATTGTTAACAGCAATGACAGCGCAAACATGGCTTTGTCCGTTAACGGCACTTGTTATTTTCACCCGTACGTCTGTCTGTCTGTCAGAGAAATTGCACATCATCATCATGCGTCCCGGCTCCTTATGGGTTTCTAATACAACTTCCATCTGTTACCAGTTGCGGCATTATATTTTATGTAGTACCTACTCGTAGTAGCCTTTTGACTGTTGTGCACATTTCATGCAATTTTCTTCATTTAGTTAAACAAAATTAAAACGTGATTTGTTTTCTTGTTATTTCACCATTTTTTATTTCACACCCACCTTCTTATTTCACTTAAGCGGCACCCACAAAGCTCGAAATTCTTAAGGCTTAATTACATAAAACTTTATTTCAACTTTACCTCGGACTTTGACTTTGACAGATAAGTTCAATATACGTGTTTCAACGAAACATGACAAATAGAAAACCTCAAAGTTGAAGCAAGGTTGAAATTTGGCAAGCTGTCAAATTTTGCTTGCTTTTACAATCAGATGTTGATGACTTTGCTTTAATTTAAGAATTAAAATTTGGCGGAAGTAATAATTAATTAATTTTTTCTCTATTAAATTAACAAATTTACCAAAATACTCTGAACGCAAAGTAATAAATAACGAAACCAAATGTATTAAAGAGAAGCGTCAAAGCGTTCATTGTAGCATACCTCTAAAGTTGAGGGCAAAGTTTTGAGGTTGCAAATGTCAGGCGAGGTTAACAAAGTTGTATTTACTTGAGCCTTAAGTCGCTCTTCTGGGAATAAAAAGCTAGTCATTGAAAGCGTCACTTATGCCTACTCATTCATTCGTCTACTTATTCATTCTTTCATTCGTTTTCTGATTATTTCATTTGTTGTTATTGTTCATTGTGACTCTTTTCTGTTAATTTATTTAATAAATCTGGCAATATCAAAATATTTGTATGTCTACTTAAATAAGTATACTAGTCACTTGAAGTACGACGATCAAATACTGCACACGTGTTCTTATTAACAGGTTATGCGTCACACGTCTTTCTTGAACTAGTTTAAAGTAAAGTTATTTAATTTTCTGCACGTTATTTGGAATTATGGCGAACAATTATATTCAAAGCGTGCCCAAATTAAAAGGCAGAGAAAATTATGATTAATGGTGTTTTGCGGCCGAAAATTTGTTGGTACTCGACGGAAAAGCTCACTACATAAAAGCAAATTCTAACCAAGAAAGAAAACCCGAGGAGGATGCAAAAGTCAAGGCAAAGCTGGTATTGAAGATTGACCCAAGTTTGTATGTGCACATCAAGGCTACTAACACCTCGGAAGAGCTATGGACAAAGCTGAAAGCAATGTTTGATGACTCAGGTTTTTCGAGAAAAATAACCTTGCTGCGACACTTAATCTCGTTACGGTTAGAAAACTGTGATTCAATGACAGCATACGTTACGCAAGTTGTGGAAACAGCGCAGAGATTGAATGGTACAGGTTTTCAGATTACTGACGAGTGGGTAGGGGCTTTACTTTTAGCTGGATTGCTGCGCGTTACCGGTAAAATTGCCATCGGCAAACAATTTTCCCTAAAATACGTTACCAAATAAAGTGGCTGCGATTCTGAGCAGATGGTAACGCTCTAATGGCAAAAAAAACTCACCAGTGTGTATGGTGAATTGAAAAGCCACCCGGCTAGTCACCTGCCATATGTTTTTTGTTTATCAAAAAGAAGAAGACTGCAAAATGGAAATGAACAAGTAAGTAAATTTGGTAAATATTTTATGAAATTTATTAAAAATTGTTTATTTTATTTACAGAAAATATGCACGCACCACCCCAGCGCAGTTGTGGTTGTTTGTGGCCTTTTGCAAAGACCATCCCGAGCTCCTGCAGGGAATACACAGTTTTTATTGTGATTTATTAATACTATATACCTGTTTATTTGTTTGATTTTCACTTTGTTTTATATATGTATTTTGTTTAATTTTCACTTTATTTTGTTCAATTGCACTTTCGCTTTTTTATTTTTCAAAGTAAACATCAGCTGTTTTATATTGATGTTACCACATATTACCACCTATTTTGGTGGTAATGGTGTTACCAGAAAACTTTTGCCCTCAGAATACCAAAAAGGAGTAAAAGTTGCCGAGTGAATTTGTTTGCCGGTAATAATAAAGTTATTACCACAGTAGAATTGACCTGTTAACAGCAAATATGCATTGGATTAAAAACGCGAATAACTCTCCGGACATGTCGGAAATAATCATTGCAAATGAAATCAAAATACCTGTTGCGTGTTCTGGTGATGTACAAATCTTCACTAGTTATAATTACGATATCACAGTTAAACATGTGCTGTGTGCCAAATTTAACAACAAACTTATTGTCTGTAAGTGCTCTTATTAGATGTGGAAATCATGTATCTTTTGAAGCAAACCACTGCTACATTCGCAACCAAAAAAAGGGAGTTAGTTGCTAGAGCTGACTTGGTTAATGGTGTTTACAAATTAGTATTGAATAAACGCTCCGTGATGGCTGCAACAGCATTAGTAAGCGCGGAGCTATGGCACAGACGATTAGCACATATTAACAGTTGTGACTTGAACAAAATGAAAAGTGGAGTTGTTGATGGTGTACATTACCCTTCTGTCAGTGACATTAAGAAATGCTCATGTGTGATCTGCTGTGAAGGTAAACAAGCTAGGTTGCCGTTTCCATCTAAAGAGCATAAAAGCAATGATGTGTAGCAAATAGTACATGCTGATCTTTGTGGTGCAATGGAAACGAAATCTATTGGAGGGGCGAGGTACATCCTGCTATTTGTAGATGACTATAGTCGCATGACGTTTATATATTTTTTAAAAGAAAAAAGCGAAGCTTTTAAGGCAATGGTAGAAAAAATGCAAAATAAAAACATTAAGACACTTCGCACTGATAATGGTGGCGAATTTTGTAATAAAAGATTTGATCAATATCTCGTACAAGAAGGAATAGTACGTCAAACAACTTGCCCATATACTCCTGAGCAGAATGGGGTCTGCGAAAGGGCAAACAGAACAGTAATTGAAAAAGCAAAATGTTTATTGTTTGATGCAAATTTGCCTAAAAAGTTCTGGGCGGAAGCTGCAAATACAGCTGTTTATATAAAAAATAGATCCATTTGTTCGACATTGGCAGACAAAACTCCGTATGAAGTTTGGTTTTCTGAAAAACCAAATCTTGGTCACATTCGCTTATTCGGAAGCCCAGTTATGGTGCACGTTCCTAAAGAAAAGAGGTTAAAATGGGACAAGAACATATTCTTGTTGGGTTTTCCGAAAATGTTAAAGGGTATCGTGTCTACGACCCGAAGAAAAATGTTGTAATTGTGAGTCGCGATGTTATCATAATGGAAAAATATTCAAGAAACACAGAAGACAACAGTTCTATATGGATTCACAGTTCAAGTTCTGTAATCGAAGAAGGAGAAAGTGAAGCGGTTGAAGAAAGTACATCGTCCGTGGAAGAAAATGTGGGCAGAGATTCAGTGGGGGAGTGTTCATTAAACGAATCTCTGAACAAATCACCCTTAGACAACTCTGTTTACACAGATCCTGATGGAAGCATTGATGATAACATACCGCCTAAGCCTCGTGAAGAAATCCAAACGCCTGCAGAAAGTGTAGATGGCAAAAGGGCGAGAAAAGCCCCAGAACGTTTTGGTTACTCTAATATGTGTGTTTCCAATATCGTGTCCGACCACATCGACTTTGAAGAGGCTTTGTCAGGTCCAGAAGCAGAACAGTGGTCCATATCTAGGCAAGATGAGCTCCAATCGTTCGAAGACAACGACGCCTGGGAGATTACCGAAACGCCGAATGGGGCATCAATAGTAAAGTCTAAGTGGGTCCTTAACAAAAAGCTTGACGTAGATGGTAAAGTGCGTTTTCGTGCTCGACTTGTGGCGAAAGGCTTCAGCCAGAAATATGGTATAGATTATCACGAAACCTTCTCACCTGTGGTAAGACCCCTGTAGGAATTCGGAGTAGACTTAGTCCCCACCAAAAACTACACTGTAAAGTTTGTAACTAGTCCAAAATTTGCTCCAATCACCTGTAAAATTCTATTTACGTTTAACATTGAATGTCCTAGGCACGGACCAATTGTCCCCTACTGCATTACATTGTAACCAATTTTAGGCCAAACGGTACTTGGAGCACGAGGAAAAACTCACATTTTGCGCATTACATTCGGGGTACTTTTAGTACAATTCACCTGCGGTGCATTACAATCGGACCACTTTTCGTACAATTCACCTACTTTAATTTACGTTGCACACATTTTTTGGACAATCCTTGGTATAGATACAAAGCTACTATACCTAGGGTGGTATGTTTGAGTGATTGGACCAATCTTTCCTTCAGGGACACTCTACGTTAAGAATGTTATTTGCTATAAGCGTGAAATATGCGATGAATATCACGCACTTGGGTGTCACTACAGCTTTTTTGAATGGTCACCTGAATGAAGACATTTACATGTATTTTCCTGAAGGGTTCAAGAGTAAAATTACCGGCAAAGTTTTAAAGCTAAAGCGAGCTATTTATGGCCTGAAACAGTCTTCTTTGGTTTGGTATGAAAAAGTTAAAGAATGTTTATGTAAGTTGGGTTATAAAATAAGTTTTTATGAACCATGTTTTTTACCAAAATTGAAAATAATGTTATAACTATAGTAACAGTCTATGTGGATGATTTTTTGATATTTTCAAATGATGTAAAGGTAACCGAAATGTTGAAAAATGTATTAAATTCACAATTTAAAATAAAAGATCTTGGCTATGTAAAACGTTACTTAGGTATGAGAATTCAAACGAATACGAATCGCGATAGTATCTCCATAGATCAACAAGAATATATCGAACAATTATTATGCAGATTTAATATGTCTAGTTGTAAATCAATCGATACGCCTATTGAGTGTAAGCTTAATATAGAACGGTCAAAAACTACTTGCGAGGCCGTTCCTTATCAAAAACTTATAGGCTCCTTGATGTATTTAGCCGTTCTTACCAGACCAGACATTGCATATTCAGTAAGCTATCTTAGTCAATTCAATAATTGTTATACAGAAATTCATTATAGTTATGCAAAAAGAGTTTTGAAATATTTACAAAAAACTAAAGGCTACTGTTTAAAATATACTAATGGATGTAATGAAAATTTGACAGGTTTTGTTGATGCTGACTGGGCGAGTCATAATATAGAAAGAAAGTCATATAGTGGTTACTGTTTCACCATGTTCGGTTCTGTTATTTCCTGGCAAAGTAGGAAACAGAAATCAGTTTCTTGTCCAGTACCGAATCAGAGTACGTGGCTCTCTCAGAGGCATCAAGAGAAGCTGTCTACTTAAGAAATTTATTGTACGATATTACAAAAAATTGGTACAAAATTCCTATATATTGCGATAATCAAAGTGCTTTGAAACTTGCAACAAATCATCAGTCGCATAATAGAACTAAACATATAGATGTTCGTCATCGCTTCGTAAGAGATGTTGTTAAAAATAATACAGTTACACTTGGATATGTACCAACTGAAGAAATGCCTGCTGATTTGTTGACAAAGGGTCTTATGCCAACCAATCATTATAAATTTATGAAAATGTTGGGAGTTACACCAATCTAAATAAAATATATAATAGGAATATATGTTAACGCTAGGCACTAAGCTTATTTTGATAAGTGGGGGTGTTAATTTATTTAATAAATCTGGCAATATCAAAATATTTGTATGTATACTTAAATAAGTATACTAGTATATATATACACAAGCTTGAATAAAAAGTCACTTGAAGTACGACGATCAAATACTACACACGTGTTCTTATTAACATTTTCTACTTCCACTTTTGTAGCAAATGAATTCCGTCGTTTTTTTAATATCCTTACTTTCTACCCTTGTTTGTTTCCTCCCTGAAAGCTGTCTCGTTGTCGCCTTTGACTTTGTAGTTACTTGTTGCGCTTTTATGCCTCCCGTTTTTTATTGCTCATTATATTATTATATACACGAAAATTTCAAGTTTAGCTAATGAAATTTTCGCATTCTGAACGCGATTTTACTGATTGAAAATTTATAAGAATATTCTTAGCGCGCGTCCGTTTTGACTCCAACGTGTCGCGGGTGTAAAATCAACATCACGAAAAATGGCTAATTTTATACATATAAACTAGTATCGCTTGTGATCGACCAATAAAATCTATGGGGGTCGTGAGGTCGCTAGCCCCGTAGCCCCTATCCTTAAATTTTAGGGACGCCCCTGAAAATATACCGCCTATGGGTAGTTCAGTTTTTTCAATTTCCTTTCCATCGGTGCATATTTCATTCAAATCGGTCAAACGGTTCGCTTACAGGAGGTTCCTAAAGTTTTTCATGTGGCGTATTTAATCAACTTAAACTTATTTTAAATTAAACAAGCCGGAATAAAGGCTAAACTCTTGTTATTACCTTCTAGAAACTTTCTTAGAAATGTCATGTGGTTAAAATTATGTACGATATATCGAGGCGCGGAAGTCGCTATACAAATGAATTCTGTTATATATACATATCGTCGCCCTCAACGACAACTACCGCGGTTGTATGGAAGACTAAAGCGTTCAGCAGAATCAATCCGGCACGTACGTCACGTACGTCGAAATAACTGACAGCAAAGTAGACTGCGGGTGTTTGTATGAGTAACGCCAGATACGACGGATACGTCAAAGTAGAAATTGCTCTGAAATTGACGTACGTGACGCAACTGACGTATTGGCGGACTGATTCTGCCGAAAGCTTAACATGGTTCGTTCTTTGCGTGGAAAACTAACATAGTTCGTTCTCTGCGTAGAAGACTAACATAGTTCAGTTGTCTGTGTGGAACGTTAGTTTTCCACGCGAACAACGAAATATGTATGTTAGTCTTCCACGCTAACGACGAAGTATGTTCGTCTTACACGCGAATTACGAACCATGTTAGTCTTCCACGCTAACTGAATTATGCTAGTCTTCGTTGGGAGCGACGATATGTAGGTACTAAGCTGTTGGTTATATCAACTTTTTTTTGTAAATATTGGGTTCGCTGGGCGGAATATGATAGATTTTGCTCTAAAAGTTAGCTGTGCAAAATTTCACTCGGATCGGATAACTTTTAGATCTTACGAATTGCATTTTATCATCTTGAAAACTACGGGTATATGCATTCAAGGTGCAGCAGATTATATAAAAACATTGATAGACGTAAACTTGGTACAAATTTATTTCGTGAAAAACGCGCCGATTCCGATTCTGAAGAGAAAAATCAAAAATTCGTTATAGGTTTTGAGATTTCGTGAAGTGAACCGTTTTTAAAAAAATTGAGAAAACAAAATTTTCGTATCCGAACGAACGCTGTTTGCACTGGACCACAGTGGGAGAAATGGCGCTTTAGCGAAATTTTAAAATTCAGAATTCTCCAAATTTTGTTTGTTTTATTGAAAATTTATTTCCTAACGGGGTCTTTTCTGTTTTCGTTTTTGTTTTGTTCCAAATATTCGCATATCTGTGAGCTTTTGAATTTAACCCATGTTTTAGCAAGTGCAATAATTACTATTTACCTATTTTTAAATGCAGTTTTTGTTGAACTGAAAAACTTAAATATAAAATTTTGTAATAAGATTTGTGACTTAATCTATTATATTAATAGGCTAACAAATTTTACATATAAATATTTGCCAAGCTTAAACCCATAGTAAATATGCATAAATATTTATGAAATGCATATGGATTTGTTGGCATACCTCTAAGGCAGTGCACAATTATCTAATATATAACCAATCCTGCTTCATTTATCTGTAATAAGCGAATGAAAATTTCTCATGCCACTTGAATTGGTTATCTGACAATCAATTTGTACATAAAGCGATAGCCCAGTGGGAAGCGTCGGGGGTAGTGGTCGAGCGGTTAATGGTTCAAGTACAACTATCGGCCACATTTTTATACCTTTCATGAACATGAAATGGTATTATAACTTTGGTCCGATGTTTGTAAATATGAGAAGAAGAAGAGATAGGCCCATCAATAAGTATACCGAAATGATCAGGATGACGAGATGAGATGATTTAGCCATGTCCGTCTGTCCGTCTGTCTGTTTGAACGCAAACTAGTCCCTCAATTTTTGAGATATCTGGCTGAAATTTTGTATGTGGCCACCATTTTGTAATATAGGAATCATTTGTCGGAACTGACAAGATCCGACCAGTATAACATATAGCCCCCATACAACCGATTGTTCAGATATAAGGTTTTTTGGCCAAAACTTCTGCAATTAAAAAGTTAGGAACGTAAAATTTTGCAACTCGAGTACTTTCTATTTATGTAGTGTATATAGTGAAAATCAACCAGATCGGGCAAATGTAACATATAGCCCCCATACAACCGATTGTTCAGATATAAGGTTTTTTGGCCAAAACTTCTGCAATTAAAAAGTTAGGAACGTAAAATTTTGCAACTCGAGTACTTTCTATTTATGTAGTGTATATAGTGAAAATCAACAAGATCGGACAAATGTAACATATAGCCCCCATACAACCGATTGTTCAGATATAAGGTTTTTTGGCCAAAACTTCTGCAATTAAAAAGTTAGGAACGTAAAATTTTGCATCTCGAGTACTTTCTATTTATGTAGTGTATATAGTGAAAATCAACA
Organism: Campiglossa producta; assembly: GCA_964058755.1. Lineage (NCBI taxonomy): Eukaryota > Metazoa > Arthropoda > Insecta > Diptera > Tephritidae > Campiglossa > Campiglossa producta. The sequence continues at coordinate 113,339,582 of CAXKVI010000002.1, forward strand.
AGATCGGCCAAATGTAACATATAGCCCCCACACAACCGATTGTTCAGATATAAGGTTTTTTTCCCAAAACTTCTGCAATTAAAAGTTAGGAACGTAAAATTTTGCAACTCGAGTACTTTCTATTTATGTAGTGTATATAGAGAAAATCAACAAGATCGGGCAAATGTAACATATAGTCCCCATACAACCGATTGTTCAGATATAAGGTTTTTTGGCCAATACTTCCGCATTTAAAAAGTTAGAAACGTAAAATATTGCACCTTTAGTACTTTCTACATATGTAATGTGTATAGTGTAAGTCAGTACAATTGAACACGTATAATATATAGCCTCCATACAATCGATTGTTCCGATAACTCGGATCCTATTATTTTGTAAGTTTTTTTTAAATTATAACAAAGATGTGTAATGTGTATAGTAAATATAGTTAAATTGAAACAGGCTGTACTGGGGATCGAACAGTGAAAATCGTGAAAGGTATATAGCCTTCGGCACAGCCGAAGACAGCTTTCCTTACTTGTTTTTTTTTATTTTTTGTCATTGAAAATTGTTTTTATTTTTTCAATATATAAATATTTCTTATCTCGACTTTTTTAAAATTTTTATGTTTGTGATCGCTATTTTCGAGAAAAAAAATTGCTGAATATTTTTAGTTGACGGAAAGCATATGCATACATACCACCCATTATAGAAATGCGATACCGCTTATTCAATTTGGGTTTTTTGTCTAATTTTTGATGATATAAGATCGAAGTTGCGAAATTTTTTCAAACACAGTAGTCAATTTATCGGACTTCGATAGATTAGTTCTATAAATTTTAGTGATTTCTACCGTTTGAGGCAAAGTTGCTGATAGACTCCCTATTTAAAATATAAAAATCGACAACATATTTAATATGTACTTGTCTAAAGGTTCACTCCCTTACCCTTACTTCTGCACACGAGGTAAAAGGAAAGTCACTTTTTCGGGTTTTCTCACACTCAATACAATATTATCCTTTATTTCGTTTTAATTAATTTCAAATAGAACAATAGGAATTTCACTAGGAACTGTATATATACTTTAATTTGCACGGAGCGAATGACTGCGAGTAGGTTCAGATCGAAACTAAAACTTAAAAACTTCAGCTTGTTACAGCCTACCAAGCTGACAAATCCTAACCGTAGTTAGTTATTATTTAAGGAGAGCGGTAAGTATACAAGTGGATATGTATTAGATATGTATGTGTATATTCTTAGATATGCATGTTTTATGCAAACGGTAAGTTAATAAATCGATACAGGGTGAAGGTAAATAGTTTATACAATGTAAGTATTACAAAGGGGTAAGTATTTCAAAAGGTAAGTATTTCAAAAAAGGTAAGTATTTCAAAAAGGTAAGTATTTCAAAAAGGTAAGTATTTCAAAAAGGTAAGTATATCAAACGGGTAAGTATTTCAAAAAGGTAAGTATTTCAAATTATTTATACATATATATATATATATATGGCGATTTTAATAGTCCTCGAATTCAATGAGATTAGCGCTCATGTCTTCAACATGGCGGCCGGCCTGCGGAGCTGACAGATATAACAGCGCTTTGAGTTCCTCTAAGGTTCCTTCGGCTTTATTAAAAAGTTTCCTAAGCTGTCGCAAAGTTGGATTTTGGCGTTGTAAGCGGACGGTGGGCCGCTCAATTACCCGCCTGGTTGACATACGGCTACCATTGCGCCTTGTAATAGCTGGATTTGGGACTCGTTGTGGTCCTGTGCGTACCGCCGTTGATGCTCTTTGGGATCCAGTGCGAGCGGTTGTGGTAGTAGTTGGGCGGTGCAGTAGGGTGTGATGAGCTCTTCCGCAATGTCGGCACCCACCCTGCGAGGTGCAAGCGTTGGTTCGGTGTGATGTGGCCAAACAGTTGAGGCAATAATTGTGAGCGCGGGCTGTCTCGTAGCGTTCTGCTGGGACCAATACTAAAAACGCTGGACAGAAACGCAAGCTGTGGTAGCGACAACAGAGGCGACATCTGTTGTACTCCATGATCTGTGGAAAAAGATTTGAAAGAGAAAAGAACAGAACAAATTAGAGAACAGGCGAGCTTCAGGTACTTGTACGCAGAGAGCGAGAGTTGCGAGCGGGATAAGTTGGTCGAAAGCTTATCCTACAGGGGGTAAAACGCAAAGTTTAGTAATATTGCGGGTGACTGTACCCGCTTGGGTGCGGACGTCTACTACCCGTATGTGTTGGTCGGCTCCTGGATGGAGTTTGACAACTCGCCCCAAGCGCCAGTCATTTGGGGGGAGTAAGTCATCTTTGATAACGACCATATCTCCTTCACTAACACTGAGACGGGGACTTTTCCATTTATATCTTTTATGTAATTCTTTGAGATATTCTTCCTTCCATCGGGAACTAAACTGGCGATGCAGAACTTTCAATCTTTGCCATTTCGTAGTCAGAGAGATGTTTTCTGGATTCGGCTCTGGTAGGGCTGTTAAGGGGGCTCCTCTAAGAAAATGCCCAGGAGTCAAGGCTAATAAATCGGTTGGATCCTGTGACATGGGAGACAGAGGGCGAGAGTTAAGCACTGCTTCGATTCGGATGAGGAGAGTAGTGAATTCCTCAAACGTAAACCTTTGATTTCCTGCTACTTTGGTGAAATGGGTCTTGAAACTTTTTACTGCGGCTTCCCATAGGCCACCCATGTGAGGGGCGTACGGCGGTATGAACTGCCAGATGAGACCCTGCACCGCATATCTTTCAGCAAGGTCCACAGCCGCTTCTTTGACAAACAAATTGAGATCTTTCTGGATAGCCCGTTGGGCCCCGACAAATGTTTTTCCATTGTCGGACATAATTTTGTGGGGTAGTCCGCGTCGCCCTACGAAGCGAGAGAAGGCTGCTCTAAAGGCCTCAGTAGTCAAGCTGGAACATAATTCGAGATGAACCGCTTTTGTAGAGAAACATACGAATACACAAACGTAGGCTTTGGAGTGAGAAGATCGTCGTAAGAGGGACGTCTTTACTATAAACGGGCCAGCGAAGTCCACGCCGGTTACGTGAAAGGGTACGGAGTAAGTTGCACGCTCAGGGGGCAGAGCAGCCATGATCTGTGAACGCATTTGTTGCTTGTATATAGTGCACGTTTTACAATGAAATATGCATTTTTTCACTTTCTGTTTGAGTCGGGGAATATAATACTCCTGCTGTATCATGCGGAATCATGAGTTGTTTATCAGCATGTAGCAGAACCTTATGAAGAAAATCTAACAGGAGAGAGCAGAACTTAGAGTCATCTGGAAGTATTATTGGATACCGCTCGTTGTAGCTAAGGTCAGCGTTAGCTAAGCGGCCGTTAACTCGCATGATGCCGACTTTATCCAGCATGGGATTTAGGGTCAACAATGAGCTTTTCTTGTGAATGGGGTTTGCTGCTTCTAATTGAGTCATTTCGGCTGGGAAATGATGGCGTTGCGTGACCATTATAAGTTTAATTTTTGCGCCATACAATTCTTCTTGCGCAAGGACTAGGGAACTGGAAATTGGTTGTTTCTGGGCATGGCGGATAAACCGGTACATGAAGGCCAAAACTCGTAACGCGCGCGGGTATGATGAGAATCGGTCCAGTATCTCGGAGTGATCCACGGCATGCCAGGCTTCGATGCGTTTTTTCTCCGGAGGGGTGGGGTTAGCAGGGACATATTTTGGCCAGAACGAGCTTGGTTCAGTAGTGCGATTCACTAACTTTTGTCGTATCCACAAACGACAATTTTAACCTTATCACAAATGATTTGTTTTATCACATTTGCGATTCACTAGGTCTGTTTATTGGGCTGCTCTAGCTTACGCCAGATTGAGATATTTCACAAAATTGTGTTTAACGAACAATTTTCTTGCTCTAGGTTGCTCTATCTTTTGTTTCATGAGTACGCTCAAAACAAAACTAGAGTAATCCAGATCACAAATTTCTGCTCTAGCTTTTTTTATGGAGTAAGTTAGAGCAGAGAAGCAATTGTCAGTCAGGAAAAAATAAATTTTTGCAAACTTCAAAAAAATTAGCTTGCAAGAAAACCAATGTTTGTGTAAACGTGAATTTGAATTAATTTTGAAGATTATAACAAAAAAACCAATTAAAAAGAAACTATCGAGATTCAAGTGTTTCATGGCATTTCTGCTCCGAGTTGCTCTAAGTTGCTCTATTTCTATTTTGACAGCTGCGCTGCTCTGCTCTGCTCTAACCTACTCTGAACTTTTTTTGGTCAGTAAACAAACCTACTAACTGGGTTTTAACAACACTAGCTAAGTAACTATTTAAAGTGAGAAAATATGGCATCTCTTGCACTGAAATGTCAAAATTTGCGAAAAACACAAAGAGGAATTGAAGAAAAACAAATCATACCTAATTTATCGTGTAATTTATCGAAGTGTTTTGTTGCAGAAGTGGAAAACTTTATTATTTATTTATATTTTATAAATTATTTATTTATTTATTATACCATAATGGCGTCCACCAGTAAAGCAACGAAAAAAAGTCGCACATCGAATGAGCAGCTTAGGGTGCTGGTGGATATCCTATCGGAAACGGAGGGCCTGGCATCCGGAAGATTCCAGCGCCTCCATGGAAAGTTGGATTACGAGAAGAAGTGGAGGGAGGTAGCGGAGAAGCTCAATGCAGTTGGAGGAGCTTCTAAGACCGTCGAGCAATGGATTAAGGTAAGTAGTACATAATTTAATAAATTTGTTATTTGTGTCGTAAGGTAGTTGTATCCTTTAGGAGATAACTGATAAAACACGTGCGTAAATGTCGGGAGAGGAATCAAAACACGCGTTTTGACCGTGGTATCAATAATCCGTACCCGCGTATTAAATTTGTTGTTTCTGTATTATTATTTATTAACAATTTAATTTACTGATTTACAGGTATGGCGTGATTTCAAACGCCGCGTGAGTAATCACGTGCGCGACCTCAACAACCAAAGGTCACGTACCGGGAATAAGCCCATCTCTCTGCCGCCTTTGACCGAACTGGAAATGCGCGTAGCTGACTTGATTGGGGAAAGTTATATTCAGGGTGCAGCTACCTGCGACGACAGCATCCCAATAGAAGAGGTGAGTTCAAAGTAGTGTAGTAACATGAAAATGCTGATCAAATAGGGGATGGGGATAGGATTAGGGATGGAGATCGGGATAGGGAGAGGGTAGGGATAGGAATCGGGCAGGGATAGATAGGAATATGGATGGAGATCGGGACAGGGATAGGCATAGAGTCTGATTGTTTTATACTAAACTTATTATTTTATTTACTTATTTTCAACTATTAGGAATTCCAATTGATGGTAGAGGAGGTTGATGAAATCCCTTGGTCCCAATGCGACGGGACTATTGATATAGCCCGCCTTACTCCTGAGGTAACAGCGCCGATCTCAACAACACCGATCCCAACAACAACAACATCACCACCTATACATACAACAGCAACACCAAGAGTAACAACAGCAACACCAAGATCAACAGCAGCAACACCTCGCAGGGGCTTGAAGAGGAAGCGTACCCCACAAGACAGCGACGATGACCGTAAAAGGTTTTTGGAAATCGCCGAAAAGCAGGCCGAAGCCCTGAGGGTAAGAAATTATCCCAAACCAAATAAAATCGGTGCTTATTACTATTTTTTCTCTTTAAATAGATTCTAGCAGAGAATCAAGGGAAGCAGGCAGAAGCCATGATGGTAAAAAGTCATTACAAAACAAATGAGTATTTTATTTAATAATTCCCCTTTCTTTAAATAGATTCTAGCGGAGGTTCAGGCCAAGCAAGCGGAGACCCAGAGGGTAAGACTTATTTACAAACCAAATACATTTTTTTTAAACAATTTTCCTCCCTTTAAATAGATAAAAGCCGAGCACGAGTCGAAGCGGACGGAGGCGATGACTTTAATAGGCTAGGGTCTTAAAGACCTGGCCCATGCCATCCGACATGACGACTATAAGCCACAAGTTTAAGCTATGCAGTGAGTCATAAAATTCTTCGTACATTAATTTTTTATTTAGAAATCACAATTTTAAACGTGGGGTAAAGTTAGTTTGATAATTTTTTAATACATTTTAGTAGATTTGTAAACGTAGAATACTAATATGTAGTTTGAAACTTTGTTTGAAACTCGATAAATTTCTCAAAATTTTGCATAAGTTTTTCCAAAGCTTGCACAACATTATTTAGTTTTTTTTTACTATGTATTTTCGTAGCGCGCTGAATTCTTGTACAATTAAGTAAAACTTTCAAAGATATTGAACGTTTACTTGATTTTCGGATTTTTTTCCTTAATGGTTTATTTTACAAGAATTCACCGCGCTACGAAACGACATACTACAAAAAATCTAAATAATATTATGCAAGCTTTAGAAAAACGTATGCAAAATTTTGAGAATTTTATCGAGCTTCAAACAAAGTTTCAAACTACATATTATCATTCTACGTTTACAAATCTACTAAAATTTTTTAAAAAATTATCAAACTAACTTTACCCCACGTTTAAAATTGTGATTTCTAAATAAAAAATTAATGTACGAAGACTATTGTGCCACACTGTTTATTAGATTATTTTATTTTTTAATATAAATACTACCGTTTAAGTTGCTTAGTTTAGGAAATGTAAATATTAGACTTAAGATATGCAGTTGATTAACTCCCTAATTCTGTGTACTTGACAAAATGTCACTCCCTGATAAATAATCAAAAAATACATTGGTATCATGTTTTTTGAATTTTATAATAAAAAAAATAAAATATTTTTTAGTTTTGACGCAGATTTGAAAACACTGGATATAGTTATTACCTTTTTTTTATCAAGGGTGACAATTTGTCAAGAACACAGCGTTGCAATTTTTTGTTTGCTATTTTTACCGAATTCAAATTTAGAAAAATTATTTTTATTAATTGTAAAAATATATCAAGATTTAATGTACAAATTGCATGTTATGTCTGTTATAAAAATCTTGCAATTTGTGTATTAAATCTTGATATAGATATTTTTTAAGTTAATTAATAAAAATTATTTTTCTAAATATGAATTCGGTAAAAATAGCAAACAAAAAATTGCAACGCTGTGTTCTTGACAAATTGTCACCCTCGATAAAAAAAGGTAATAATTATATCCACTGTTTTCAATTCTGCGCTAAAACTAAAAATTTTTTTATTGTTTTTAACATAAAATTCAAAAAACATGATACCACTATATTTTTCTTAATTATTTAAAAGGGATTCACATTTTGTCAAGAATACAGAATCAGGGAGTTATTATGCCTAGTGTATTTATGAAATGAATTTCTTAATATTTAATAATTAGTAATTAGTAATTGAATGAATTTTTTAATATTTAATTTAATAGGTGAACTATTTTTAATTTCTAAAATATAAACTTAATATACAATGAAAGACTGAAATTTCCACTAAAGTAAATTTTTTACTTTTATATTTTTTATTTTTTAATTAATAAAATAATGAAAATTTTACATATTCGCTACAAGTGAAATTGAAAGAGTTTTTATTTATTTTCCATGGACATAGAACTAATCCATCTTGTACCTTAGTCGTATCATTTTATATTAGACTTAAGAATATCCTCAAATGATTTTGTTAAAAAAATATGGCTTTAAATAACTTTTATTAAAGCCCTCTTAATCTACTTTAATATGTTGGCATATTTCGTTAGCCTACTTAAGGGATTTGCCAGACATTATATTAAATTACTTAAATTCTTGTGTATGTATGCCAATATAAAGATAGCTTAGTAAATGATCACTATGTTAAGAGAATAATATTTCTAAAACATACAGTCAGTATAGTGATCATTTACTAAGCTATCTTTATATTGGCATACATACACAAGAATTTAAGTAATTTAATATAATGTCTGGCAAATCCCTTAAGTAGGCTAACGAAATATGCCAACATATTAAAGTAGATTATGAGGGCTGTAATAAAAGTTATTATAGGTCTTATAATTTTTACAAAACCGCTTTAAGTCTAATCTACTATGTAAACTATTTTGACTATTTTTATATATTGACACCTTCATATGTATTCACGAAAAAAATGTACTTATTAACCTATCTTGGACACGCTTTCCAGCGGAAGATACTGAACTTATATTTTCAGAGCTATCATCCGTCCGTGTGTCCAAGGCCATGTTGATGTTATCAACCTCGTATGCATGGTCGGCCAAACGAATATTATGCAAGGTTGCACACGCGTTTACAACCTTACCAGCAAAACCCGGCTCATACAAAAGAACCCTTTGCCGTGACAAGCAACGCCAAGTTCCTTTGAGGACGCCAAATAATCTTTCGATGGGATTCCTTGCTTTGCATAGCGCCTCGTTGTATTTAAATTTTGGAGTACCTTCAGTTTGGCTCGGTAATGGCGTCATAAGCCAAGGCTCTAAAGGGTATCCAGAATCTCCTGCAAATTACGTCTTATTAAATAACATGCGTTTTTAAGTAATTTTAATAGAAATACCTATCAGAAACATATTCCGGTATCCATTTTCATGCGCTCTCTGCATAACTCGCCGCGCTGCACAAGAACTCCATATATATGCATCACGTCGTGCTCCCGGAAACTTGGCATTCATGTTCAGTATTCTTAGGCTTGGGTCACATATCTACCATAAAATATAGAAAATTGTCGATGTATAACTATATATCTGTTATATTTTATAATAAACTTACCATTTGGACATTAAGGGAGTGGTACCCATGATGATTCACATATGCTTCCTCGTGCACTTTTGGGGCTAGAATCGCTATATGAGTGCAATCGATCGCCCCTATCGTGCCGGGAACGAATGGTGCAGGGGCTGAAGAAAAAACGTCTTTCGCAGCTTGGCGTTGCGCCTGCGTCATGGGAAATTTGATTTCTTCGTAAAACATTTTGGCGTTGATGACGTCGGTTACTCGGTGGATGCACCGGCTTATAGAGGATTGACTCATTGAGATGCCCCACTGTTCCCCTACAGGCCTTTGGTAGCATCCAGTGGCGTAAAACCGTAGTGCACACAGCACCTTAAAAGACAAAATATACTTCAGAAAATGCATAGTTTCTGTATGTAATAATAAGTATTACCTGTTTTTCCACCGAAATTGCGGTAATCCTTTGGCCTCTAAGGTAGGTATCCAGCCGTTCGGCAACGCCCGTCGCGATTTCGGGATTCACCCGGTACAATTTTCTAAACTCGGATGCCCCAAGCTCAAAGGGATTGTCCAAGTCCCTGAGCAAACGCCGATCTACCGTTGCGCCATTTGAATCTGCATTTTGGGACAAGTTGTATGCTACAAACTCAAATGCCATCTTTATATATCGTTTTTTTATTTCACAAATCTTTAATAAAAACACAAAACACTTGAATTAAAAAATTAAACACGCCAACGGATACCACGATAAATTATCACTTGTAAAGACGACAATCAAAACAGCTGATTGAGTTTTATCGCATTCGGTGACAAAAAAGTGATAAAAGTTTGTGAATAGCAAATGTGTTAAAATTATGTGACAACGAAGTCCAGAGAGCCATTGGGGTCCATTCCACCATAACGAGCAGTCTGCTAAATCTTGTGGCCTACATCCTCGGGTCCCAATGTCTGCGGGGTTATCTCCACTGGGCACGTGGCGCCACGAGGCGTTGCTAACATGTTGTACAGTTTGGGTGATTCTGTTTGCCACATAAGTCTTCCAGGTATGTGGTGGTTTTTCTAGCCACGCCAACACGATGGACGAGTCCGACCAGAGTGTCAGTTCAGGTGGTGGCAATTTTAATTGAGACTGAGTTTGAGCTATCAATTTGGACAATAATACAGCTCCGCAGAGTTCTAGTCGTGGCAAACTAACTGTTTGTAGAGGTGCGACCTTAGTTTTTGCTTCAAACAGGTGAGTCGAGAAAGAGTTATCGTCATGTTGTACTCTGATATAAACACAGGCTGCAAATGCTTTTTCTGAGGCATCTGAGAAACCGTGTATTTGGGTCCGTTTAGGGGGTGAGAATTGTACCCATCGGGGTATACTTATGTTGCTGATGGCTGAGAGACTTTCGCGGAAGGTGTTCCACTTGTGGAAGGATGCTGGTTTGACTTGTTCATCCCAGTCAGTTCCCTCTAACCAGAGCTGCTGTAGGAGGATTTTGGCCAGAATCATTATTGGCGAAAGCCATCCTGCCGGGTCGAAAAGTTTCGCAACGGCTGAGATGATCTGCCTTTTGGTGTATGACTTAGAATCGGGCATTGGGTCATACGAGTAAGAGAAGGAGTCAGTTAAGGCGTTCCATCTTATTCCCAGTGTTTTGGTGGAACTTGTGTCGTGGAATTTAAGAAACTCCGCATCTAATACATCAGAATCGGGGACAGATTTCAGTATTTCCGGTTGATTTGCTGTTATTTTCCTCAGTGGAAAGCCTGCCGATTTTAGAGCTTCGATAGTCTGAGTCATAGAGTTAAGTGTGGACTGTATGTTGTGACCGCCAGAGAGGACATCATCTACATAGGTTTCTCTTAGTATGATGTTTTTGGCGAGTGGGTATTTTTCTGCGCAATCTTGAGCGAGGTGGTGAAGTGTACGGATTGCGAGATACGGAGCGCAGTTAACACCGAAAGTTACGGTTTTTAATTTGAAATCTTCTATCGGCTGATGAGGGGCTTTTCTAAAGAGTATTCTTTGGAAGTCTTGATCTTCTTCCTTGACCAAAATTTGGCGGTACATTTTCTCTATGTCGCCATTGAAAACGAACTTGTAGAGGCGCCAATTGAGAATTATTGACGTCAAGTCGTTTTGGAGAGTTGGGCCTGTATATAGAACATCATTCAGAGAATTTCCCGAATGTGATGTCTTAGATGCATTGAATACAACGCGAACTTTTGTCGTTTTGCTGTCGGGTTTAAGAACAGCGTGATGGGGTAGATAAAACGAAAAATATTTTCCATTCACAATTGTTTCAGAGGGAGGGGCGGGTTCCATGTGGTCCATTTGGAGGTATTCGGTGAGCACTTCCGAGTATTTTTCACGTAGTTCCGGTTTCCTTTCTAAACTCCTTTCTACACTAATGTACTGCTGCTGTGCTGCTGGGCGAGAGTGGCCTAGGGCAAGTGCTTCAGGGAAGTCTGGCTTAAAGGGAAGTTTTACTATGTAGCGTCCATCCTCCCTTCTCGTGGTGGTGGCGCTGTAGAGGGCCTCGCAGAACTGGTCTTCCACTGATCTGGATGGAGCTGTTGGGATTTCTTCCTGTTCCCAGAACCGTTTGAGTAGGGTGCTGATATCTGGGTCTGTATCTTCACTGGCTTGGGTAGAGTAGTTGGGGACTAGTTCCCGGACTGGTCCGCTGAGTACCCATCCGAATATTGTATTCTGGGCTATAAGGGTTTCTTGGGCGTTTCTTTGCAGCCCGTCTAAGAGGATTTGGGGAATAATATCGCTGCCTATTACCATATCGATTTTTGAGGGGGTTAGGCAATTGGGGTCGGCCAGTTTGAGGGAACTGAACGCTTCTAAGTTGACCTTCGATACTTTATTCGTTGGCAGAAAATCTGTAAGTTGGGGAAGCAAAATCGCGTTGGTTCGAATCCTTTTGCTTAGGTCGGAGGAGCAAAGGGTAACCTCACAGATTTTGTTGGATTTTTGTACCACCGTTCCTCCCATGCCTGATATGTTATAGTGGACTGGTTTTGTGGGAAGACCTAACAGTTTTTGAATACGGGATGCCAAAAACGTTTTTTGAGAGCCTTGGTCGATGAGCGCACGAACTTGGTAAAATTCTCCTGCGTGATGAATGGAGACTAGTGCCGTGGGGAGTAGTGTCGTTTCACAGCTGCCGGAGAAATGTGATGACACCGTGTGGGTGGTGTAATCCTGAGGGTTCTGCGCTGCTTCTTGAAACGCCGCTTGTCCTGACATAGATGGCTGAACTGAATCTTCCTGGATTGGTATTGTTGTTTGGGCTAAGGTGTGTTGAGGTCTATATCCGGTTGCCTGAGGTGCGTTTTGTTGGTGTTGAAAGTGCAGGAGGGATTGATGTCTTTTTTGGCAGTAAACGCATAAAAACTTGCTTTGACAATCACCCTTCAGATGAGAAAATGACAAACAATTTTCGCAATAGTTGTTGTCTCTTACGTATTTGAGGCGGTCTGAGACGGTGAGGGCTTTGAATTTCACGCAATACTTCATTGCGTGGTTTGAGTTGCAGAGCTTACATGAGACGTGCTGGGGTTCTGTATGGAAGTTATTGGTTCTATTCCTGTTTGAGAAAGTGGAGTTATGGGTAGAGTTGTTGTTCGTGGACCTAGGAGTGAAATTTGATGAAGAGGTTTTCGGGTTACCCGGGCGGTAGGTGTACATTCTCTCCACTACTTCATACCTTGAGGTCAGAAATTTGTCCATTTCTGCCCACAGTGGCAATTCTTTTCGAGAACTTAGAGATTGTTCCCATAGAGACAGTGTTTCATTGGGCAGGTTTGAGGAACATATATACACAAGGATGGGGTCCCAATTAGAGGTTGGGATGCCTTGTGCTGCCAGAGTACATAAACAATTATTTATTGTGGTTTGAAGTTTTTGAATTTGCTCACCACTTTCTGAGTATATTTGCTGAATACTAAAGAGGGTCTTCAGTTGGTTGTCAACCAATATCCTTCGGTTTTCGTACCGAGCCTTTAGGGCTTCCCATGCTAGCGGAAAACTATCGTCTGTAAGTGGGTATTGCTTTACAATCTGATGGGCTTGACCCTTTGTCCTTTGTCGCAGGTGATACAGTTTCTGAGCTTGGATTAATTTGGGATGATTTCCATAGACTGCTGTAAACATATCCCTAAATGATGGCCAGTCTTTATACCCGCCGTGGAATATTTCGGTGTCGCAAGGTGGTACCTTGAGAAAAACTTCTGAAGAGTTCGAAGTATTTGTACTGGGCGGAGCTGACTGAGGGTTGGGCTTTAAAAGTTGCATAGCCTCCATGATTTGTGCCATGCAATTTTCATAGCTTTCGGAGCACTTTTGGTACTTCTGCTCTACAGAATCCGTGGACTCTTGGTGGATTGGGGAAAGGGAAACATTTTTGTAGGAATCTACCAGTGATTCCCAGAGTCGCTCAAGTTGTTTGATTTTTACCTTAAGGAGGGATTCTGTTTGGTCAGATTTTAGGGTTGCTGACCACTTTGAGTAAAACGCCTCCATTCGAGTGCTTTCGAAAATGAAAGTAGCGAGAGTTCCATCTGGTTCACCTGCGTCAATCATCTCTTTGGCTTCTTTACTCATTTTGTTTTCGTAGGCTGAGTTGGGTAAATGGGTGGAGCTTATGTGCGTGTGTATGTGTCAATACAAAATTCTGTGTCAGGGTGGTTCGTTTTTTATTTATTTTCCGCCGGAAAACTTTAGTTGGAGAAATTTTCCGCAATTATATTTAATTATTATTATATTAATGGGCTGAGCATATAATTTATGTTTGCGGTATTTAACACACCCTAGTGATGGTGTTTTGATTTACCTGTGCCTGTACTGCCTTAGCGCGTCTAAGTGCAGTTAATGTCTCTTTTGAGCTTTTTCTGCTTCCGTGGTAGACGAGAGGCGTAATTACTTATGTAATGGGTACCTAACGGGTGATTTTGAATTATTAGTGTACCGACGGTCTTTAACCCGAAATGAGATGAGGTATGTGTGAATATTACGAGGGGAAACTATACCGGTCGGGTTAGAAAAGAGATTGAGAAATCTAATAGGGTGGAAACTGGGTAGATATATTGTGCGATGGAAATTAAATACGTATAATATTATGAGTGTATTACGTATGTATGTTTCTGTGTAGCGGACTGTTTTCGAACTTTATAGAGATTTATATATTTGAGAAGTCAGCGATTATACATATATTGAGAGTTTACCATGAATTGGTACCGCTATGAGACTTACATATGTAATATATGTATGCGCACTTACCGCTCGTTTGGATACCACCAAGAGTTATGTTTTGAGCGTACTGTACCGTGATGTCTTTTTGGTTGGTGTCCCCGTTACTTTGCTGTCGCTGGAACTGTGGATGTGGTTTTTATTCTTTTGATTAGATTTGATTTCTATCACTGTTGCAGGTCTACCGCTCGTGATATCAAATAAATAATAACTAAATACAAATTTTGTGTTCTGTGTTCTTTTCCCCAGCACTTTTCAGGTTCTAGAACTCCACTACTCTCTATTTTGGATTTTCCAAGTAAGTAATATTTTCTTTTTCAGGTAAGTTAACCCTTTTTTCCGGTAAATATTTTTCTCCAGGTAAGTTAAACTTTATGTATTATTTTCCTTTTCAGGTAAGTTAACCCTTTTTTCAGGTAAATAATTTTTTCAGGTAAGTTAAACTTTATGTAATATTTTAATTTTCAGGTCACTTAACATCAGTATTTGCTTATCTACACGTATTTCACTGTAAGTATCTGGACTGTAATCCTTTTTGTGTATATATTTTTTTTTTCAGGCACACCCTAATGAAGTCACCTTAGTTATTCTTATGTGTGTACATATGTATGTGACTTTGCACTTATTATTTTTTTTCTCTTTTTATATGTTTCACTGCACTGTCTTTTCTTTTAGTTTTTTCCTTAATTTGCACAATTTTCCAAAATTAAACGCGTCGCGAACCGATTTTTGTAAATTAATTAAAATTATGTTTTAGTTTTTCTTTTCAGGTCGCTGATTCAGTGATGGCTCCTAAGGACCATGTCTAAAGGTTCACTCCCTTACCCTTACTTCTGCACACGAGGTAAAAGGAAAGTCACTTTTTCGGGTTTTCTCACACTCAATACAATATTATCCTTTATTTCGTTTTAATTAATTTCAAATAGAACCATAGGAATTTCACTAGGAACTGTATATATACTTTAATTTGCACGGAGCGAATGACTGCGAGTAGGTTCAGATCGAAACTAAAACTTAAAAACTTCAGCTTGTTACAGCCTACCAAGCTGACAAATCCTAACCGTAGTTAGTTATTATTTAAGGAGAGCGGTAAGTATACAAGTGGATATGTAAGTTACGGGATTTTAGGTGAAATCCCAGAAAAAAATATATTTTTAAAATTGGGTTGTAGTCAACCTTTATTGATACCAGCAAGAAAAAGACTAAAGTTAACAATTAAAATTACTTAAAAGCTAACCTACTTGCACCGGCCAATCGTTGGCGCTGATTCTCCGAATTTGCCAAATTGGGCTGCGCGTGTTGACGGTGGCTTCCTGTTGCTGACGGTGCGTCTGGCTTTTGTTGTGGGAAACATTGTGCAACCCAAGCTGCACTTCCCCTCTTAAAAACGATCGTCCTCGAGCGTTTATTAGAAATAGGGTAGGTTGTTGAAGTTTATGTAAGTATTCTGATCATTAGGATGCTCCTTAGTTTTATCTAAGTTTATATTTGCCAAAGGAATTTGGTGAGTTTCTGGAATCGGAGATATTATTATTTTGGTTTGGTGCTTTCTCCAAAATTTGCAAAAAATTATAATGCAATTATTGTAGTTGCAACTGCTCCAAGTGAAAGTGAGCTATTGGATATTGTTGCTGTTTTGAGGATATTTATTCTTCTTATGTTGTCGATATGGAATTCTTTTAAAGCTTCCAGGGAAAGTAACTCGATTCGGTTTTTTTCAATTGGTGCAGGTTGTAGGACTGCTGGAATAGCAGGCAGCGGAATCAAATCGTAATTAATGTAGAATTGGTTATTTATCTGTAACGTTGAGTTATGAAAATTAATAAGGTGTGTCCCTGACACATTTTTTTGCATTCCGTCAGCTTGTATTTCGTCTTTGAAGCCATTTAGCAATAATGTACCGGGTTTTACCTCTTCAATTTCTTGGATGTGTTGGCCGTTCGTTATGGTGCACGATGAATTTAAACTATTAATTACTCTAGGAATACAACTACTATTACTTATATTTATTAAATTGGTTTGCTTACAAATTTCAATTTTCTTATAGCTATCGCACAATTTCTTAATTCCATAGGTATCTTTTGTACCTTTTAAAATTTTTTCAAATTCGACATTAATTATGGTTTTATTTTCTTTAACAACTGGTCTAATTATAATTTTTTGAAAATTTTCTTTAATAGTTAGTGGTATTTTTACCAAGTAAAAAATTGTCATATTTTGACTTATTACATTTACATTCGATATTTCTAATGCTTCTTCGGCATTCTTAAATGGTATTTCATCATCTTCTAGTTTTTCTAAAGCAATTTCAATTTCATTTTTATTTAACAATAATGTGTTTAAAATATCTTTTTTTGCCCATTGTATGGCGTATTTTATATTAATCAACTCTTCTTTTATTAATCTTATCCTATTTTGCAAATTAGTAATTGTTTCAGTTTCTATGTATGTATCTTTCCTTATATTATTAAACAGATTATTTACTATCATACTTATTTTATTAATTTTTTCATTAAAAATTTCATTTATTAAAACTTGTTTATTATTGTTACTATTAATTTTATTAAAGTTAGTGTTTATTGCCTCCAGATCTTCGTGATCGGGGCTTCCGGCTATGCATTTCCATGCCGTACCTAATATGTTTATGGATCGCTTTGGTTTTTTTTGGACGGGTTTTATTGTATTTAAAATTTGCAGGGATTGTGTTAGTTCGTGTTTTAATATGGGGTACAGGATTGTGTCTTTAGGGATGTCGGAGGAGGTGAAACTGTACATGTCCGTCAGGAATTGTTCGTATTTGTTAAGGTCGATTACGTGTATGAGCCTAAAGGCTCCGTTCTGGATTTTAGCAAGTCCGTCATTTATCGTGACTAGTTGTGCAGTGGAGTAGTCGTAAATGTCTATTGATGCGGTTATCGGGTAAATGAGGAGGAATCTGGAAGGGAAAAATTAATTTTTTTTGAGATTTTGGATCCTAACCGTTTGTTTATTTTGACATAAATGGTGTCACCCGGATTATACGCTTTAATGGGGTGCCTGGATTTGTTATGGTAGGCGAGATCTTTCGCCTGCTTATTTCTTAGTTCGGCTATATTCTCAGCCCTAGCCCTTTCGAATTGGCTTGGGTCGGTTGTAACTCTTCTACCAAAAAATACCTCTATTGGTTTCTTTTTTGTAGTCGAGTGGATTGTATTATTGTACTCATAGACGGAGTTGTCGAGGAGTTCGGCGAATGAAGTGAAGCTTCGCTCTGCTTTTAAACAACGCATTATTTCTGTGAGGGTCGAGTGAAATCGCTCTATTTGACCATTCACGGAACTTGCATAAGGCGGTGTTTTAAAAATTTGTATGTTTAGGGTATCTTCCAAAATGAATCGAATGGAAGCTGAATTCAAGGACGTTTCGTTGTCTATTACTACTAATTCGGGTACGCCGAACTGGAAAAGTAGTTCGCGGAGAGGTTCCTTAACGTGCTCTATGGCTCTCGATCTAAGGATTTTTGTTTGGGCATATTTTGAAAATTTATCTATTGCTGTAAGGACGATATTTCTCTCAGTTATGTAAATATCAATGTGCAATATTTGCCCTGGGAAATGAGGAATAGGGGTTTCTCCTATTTTGGGTTTTGTGGGGTTTCGGTCATATTTATTTTCTTTACAAATTGAGCACTGTTGGATTATTCTATTTATTTTTTTGGTCATGGAAGGAAAGTAAAAATTTTCTAGGATTTGGGTTTTATTTTCTCGACAGTTACGATGTGCTCTTTTGTGGGTTTTCACAATGATTTCTTCCTGTTCTTGTTCATTTGTGATATCCTGCACTTGTATTTGTGTAAACCGGATTTTGTAATTGTTAAAGTGTATTGGATAAATTTCTTGGATTTTTCCCATAATTCTTTCCTCTGTTTTAATACAGTTGACAACGGAAGGATTATGGTATCTTTTCAGAAGGTTCTTTAAAATTTCGGGGGTATAGTCGGGTTCTTCCAAAATGTATCTGTGGTAAGTAGGGAACACTATTTTAAATTGATATGACGAGGTTTCGGCTATATTAAAAAAAATTTGGTTTTTGAATACGTTTATTGGTGTTTCTACGGATGGGATTAGGTTATGCGATGAGCTTTCGTCGCTGTGTTGGGATACTGAAAGGGAATTTATAGGTTCACCTGGCATCCTTGATAGCGCATCGGCTACGACATTAGTTGTGCCAGGTTTATACAGAAGCTCGTGATTATATTCTTCAAGGATGGCTTTCCAGCGCTTCATTTTGGAATTGTTGTTTTTATTGCTTAGGGCATGCGTTAGCGGCTGGTGATCCGTGAATATTTTAACTCTTGCTGAGCCGTACAGATAGTTTCAAAAATTATTCAAGGCCCATATTATAGCTAGGAACTCTTTCTCGTTCGCAGCGTAGGATTCTTCAGTCTTGGTAAGTGTTCGCGAAATGAAGGCGATTGGTTTTTGATCTTGGGAAAGGACTGCACCGATAGCATAATTTGAGGCATCGGTGGTTAAATGGAACTCTTTACTGAAGTCAGGGTATGAGAGAATAACGTCATCAGATATAAGGGATTTTTTTATTTTGTTGAAGGCATCTTTTGCCTCATCGTTCAGGTCTATATTTATTTTGGCTGACTTGTTTTTAGATATGCGGCCTTCTTCCCCTCTTAGAAGTAAGGTTAGAGGTTTTGCCAACTTAGCATAATCTTTTATGAAGCGGCGGTAATATCCTGAGAGACCTAGGAATGAGCGGAGTTGTTTTATATTTTGTGGGTAAGGTATTTTTGCAATTGCTTCTACCTTTGCGGGATTTTTTGTTATGCCTTTTGAGGATATAATAAATCCTAGGAACTCTACGGAGTCCCTGTAAAAATGGCATTTGTCCAGCTGAATTTTCATGTTCGCATCTTCGAGCGTTTTAAAAATTTCTTGCAGGTGGAGGGTGTGCTCCTCTTCGGAGTTACTGAAAACAACGTAGCAAATTTTGCCAATCTGATGGCGAAGAATGTCATCTAGGGCCCGTTGGAATACTGAGGGAGCATTCTTTAATCCGAATGGCAGTCTTGTGAACTCGTATTTGCCATTATTTATTGAGAAAGCTGTTTTCTCAATATCGGATTCCTTGAGAGGGATCTGGTGAAATCCGCTCTTCAAATCCAAGACGGAAAAATATTTATTTTTCCCAAGCTGGGACAGTACTTCGTTAATTTGCGGTATTGGATAGCGATCTGCTGTAGTGATCGCGTTAAGCTTGCGATAATCAATTACTATTCTGTACTGTTTGTTACCCTGAGATAGGGTTGCTAGATTCTGAAGTGGAAAAGGATTCGATATTTCGATACAAAAAAAAGAAGGACACACGTATAAAAAGAAGGACGGTTTTTTTTGGACAATTTATTAGGGCGATTCGCTAAGTCTTGCCAAATGCACGGATTGCACGAAATGTATGGATCCTACGTCAAAATATGCAAGACTACGAGAGCACCCCTCACTGAGTTTGCTGTAACATCGATAACAAACGTCAAAAACTGAGCAAATTTTTACTAGTTTTCTGAAAAAACGTTGGCGCTGACAATTACTTTTACTTTTTGTGAGAAAAATGAGAGGATTTAGAGAAATACAGGGTTGTCTTCTTATTTCCTACAATTCTTGCACTAAAATATACATAGTTTAGAGCTTTGTATAAATTGCACGGATTGCATATATTTTTTTGCGTGTATTTTGTTGTTGTGACTTTACAATGCGTGCAATCCGTACAATCCGTGCATCGTTTTCAAGACTTGGCGAATCCCCTACTGTTTTAAATTAACAAAAAGGGAACATACATTTATTCTCATATTTGAGATCGTTTTCAAATATATTGTAGGTACAAACAAGGTAATCTACGATACCAAAAGACGAAGGTTAATGGTGGAAATGCATTTGATATTTATGAAATTTTTAAAGACTGAGAAATTCCCAAACAACAACAAATGCGAACATTTTTTCTAACTGCTCTTGTTTGGCCTTTCATATTAAAATATTTTTAGAAACATTAAAAATCATGGTCGACCAGAAAAGAGAAAGTTCTACATCAAACATATATAGTAGAATGGGCCAAAAAAAAAGAACTTTCGTTTTTTTCAAAAATTAAATTGATTTTCTTTGTTGCTTTTGACTTGTAGTCTATTGCTGTAAATACCGACGGTATTGTGAAGCAATTTTCGGGATTGTATGAAAATGTGTTTTTTGAGAAAAATTTACCCACGCGCTGCAGGAACCAGACAAGCCGACATATGTTTCGATGATACTGGAATTACATCTCTTCATGGACTTTTCTTCCCGGCATTGTGAGAGTCGAACTCACAACACTGTAGTGACTTGTATGCTAGAAGGTCTAACACCTTAGGCCACTACCCAGCTTGAAGGTAAACCCTTCTCAGTGTCCATTTATGCATATATTTATACTTCCATATAGAACATTTCTTTAATTTCAATGCTAACTTATATGAAAGATTTGCGAATTTTTATTTTTGATTTTCTTTTTAAGAAAGGTGAAAAAAATTTACTGTAATTTTTCAGATTTTTAAATTAAAGTCTAGAGGTCTATCATCACCAGTTTAGATTTTACAGACTTAACGTCCAATTTGGTATAAAAACGACAAATCACTGTTGAAAAATACCATTTACTTGAACATATTTTTGTAGGGAATTGAATTCCCTATAAAAGCTGCTTAGACTGAAATGTTTTTTGGATTTCCCGATTTTGGTTGAAAATTTGCGAAACATGAACAAATCAACATTGAATAAAACTAAATACATATTCTTGAGGGAAATTGGCTGCTGAATCCGAATTCGATGTCAGAATCCAACAACGGGACCGAGGTTCGGCCCTTACCTTGCAAGAAAGTCCAATATTATTTTGTGATGGTTTTGTTAGGTTAGAGAAGAACTGCGACCTGTTAGGCTAATTCTTATAACGCATTTGGATTTAGCTCGCCAAACTACATGAAAATTAATGTATTGAGTTCACAGGTCTGTCGCCTTTTTGTGTTTTTTGCGGCTGCGCCATTTGAAGACTGTAAAACTACACCTTCGAAGAGAATGCCTTTATTATGCAAAAATATTTTTGAACGTATATGAGAAATGTATATTTTTGGTTATAATATTGATCATATAATGATAAATAATCTGTAGAATATCTATTAAAAAAATCGGATCAAAAACACCAAAAAAATACGGAAATATGATTTTTTTTTTCTATTTAATACTAAACAAGTTTTGAAAAAGTAACAAAGAAAGTTGTTTTGCCTTTTTTGTAGCCCACTCTATTTCCTTTAAGAATCTGTATATTTCTCTGTTGTACATGGATATTTGCATTTTTGATAATTTTTGAAAGAATAAATGGGAAATCGAAAAAACATGCTAATATTTGAGGGTAGAATACTAGAAAACGGCTAGTCTGAGAAAATTTTGGTCAATGCAAATTTTGTAGGGAATTCGATTTCCTTCAAAAGTATGTTCAGATAAATGATGTTTTACAACAATGGTTTGTCGTTTTTATACCAAATGTCTGTAAAATCTAAACTAGCGATGATAGACCTCTAGACTTTAATTTAAAAATCTGAAAAATTACAGTAATTTTTTTCACCTTTCTTAAAAAGAAAATCAATATAATCTTTGGAAAAAAAAGAAATTTTTAATTTTTGGCCCAGTCTAATATATACATATATTTACCACGTATTCACATTTAAATGCAAAGAAAAACAAGTAAGGAAGTCTAAGTTCGGGTGAAACCGAACATTACATACCCAGCTGTGCACATAAAGTGGGCGTGATCGTTCACCGATTTTTCTTATTTTCTGTGGTAGTACTCTACATAAACATAACATGCCTGGTACCTTGTTTCGTAAATCTATCTCACACCGTTCTGAAGTTGTTAGCAGTCGAATTTAAAAATTGCTTGACTCATAAGTGGGCGGTGCCACGCCCACTTTACAAAATTTTGAAAAAATTATGTAAAGAATATGAAAGTTGATGTATGTACCAAATTATATTATTATAGCGAAATCAGTTAATTAGATATGGACTTTTCAATATTTCCACCTCCTTTCAATATAACTTTTATGAAAAAGTAGGCGTGGTCGCGAAGCGATTTCGTTTATTTTCTATAGCTGAATTTACCACAACAATAGTATGTCCTCTACGAAATTTCGTTATACTAGCATAAACTGTTCTGAAGTTATTAAGAGTCAAAATTTTAAAATTTCTTCAAATATACGTGGGCGGTACCACGCCCCCTTTTCAAAAATTTTTATAAAATCGGCCTTAGAACATCTAAATCAATACATATTGCAAATTTTATCATTGTAGCTGCTTCTAATATTGAATTAACCCATTTTATACGTTTTTCGAAATTTTCGATATCGAAAAAGGGGCGTGGTTATGGTCCGATTTTACCCATTTTCAATAGCAATCTATTCTGAACCCAAATAAGTACGCATGCCAAATTTGGTGAAGATATCTCATTATTTGCTCAAGTTATCGTGTTAACGGACAGACGGACGGACGGACGGACGGACGGACGGACGGACATGGCTCAATCAAATTTTTTTTCGATCCTGATCATATTGATATATGGAAGTCTATATCTATCTCGATTCCTTTATACCTGTACAACCAACCGTTATCCTAACAAAGTTATAATACCCTGTGTACAAGTACAGCTGGGTATAAAAATAAATGCATAGATAATACAACACTAAAAATTTCTATAATTGTTCATGAAAATATAGATGAAAATACATTAAAATTTTGCACTTAAAATTTTGAGCAAAACTCCAAAAAAATTCGCGAAACTCGACGAATCTCATCAAAAAAAAAATTTTAGATTTTTTCGAGTATGCAGTTTTGTAGCTCATTTCATTTTAGAATAACTAGATACTAATCTCAAGACCCTAGCAAAAAAAAAGGAAAAAGAAGGACATAAGAAGGACACAACTTAAAAAGAAGGACATTTCTACACTTTTTCTTTTGGAAGGACAGGGAAGGACGTTGCAATAAAATGAAGGACATGTCCTTCCGAAAGAAGGACGTCTGGCAACCCTATCCTGAGAGTCGGGTTTTTTCGCAACGACCCAAATGGGTGAATTATACGGTGACCTTGATGGTCGAATAATACCGTCGTCTAACATTTTTTAATCTGGGACTCAACTTCATTTTTCAGCGACATTGGGTAGGGGTAATATCTTGTATATACGGGGGTGTCATTGTTGGTACGGATTTCGCCTACGACTTTAGTAGTGTATGTGAGTTTATCATTAGGTTCGGAAAATAGATTTGGAAAATGATTTACTAAATTATCGACATTTTTTCGTTGATTTGTTGACAAATGGTCGTCATTGAGTTCAATTTTATTAACAGATTTTGACTGAAATTGTTTTAGTTTTATTTTGGTATTCCCCTGTATTTCCATAAAGTTATCTTTGACGTGAATAACAGCTTCTAGCTCTTTGAGGCTGTCATTCCCGAGGATTCCATGAAATGACCGAAGGGTGGGGAGTAGGTAAAATTTTAATTTTTTATTTATGTGGAATAGGTTTAGGAAAGTGTGTTCTTTAATTTCGATGTCTCCCGCTATAGATTTTGCAAAAAAAATTTCTTCGTTTTTAATGGGTTTTGGTACGATGGATGGTTGGATGTAATTTTTTGTTGATCCTGTATCTATGAGAAATTTTACTATGTTTCCACTCTTCAGCTTGCACTCGATATAGGGCAACTAAGAGTGATTCATTCTAAAAAATGTAGATCGGTTGTATCTATGAATTCATTGGTTAATTCACTATTATTATGGTTATTATTATGGTTATTATAGGTGTCATTAGTATTAGGTTCATACTCTTGGTTAGTGGGATTATATTCGTTTAGGTTGTACTGGTCTTGTTCGGTCGTTTGTTCGATGTGGAAGTTTCTTTGTATTTTGTTAGGAGGTGCGGGAGGGTTAGTGTTAGGTGGTCTTTTGTTAGTAGGATCATTGGGACGTGGCCTGTTCATGTAGTTAAGGTTTCTTGTTCGTAGGGATGGATCGATATCCATTGGTTCTGGTCGTGGTTGAGGTTTTTGGGATGGACGAGGTGGTGGGTTATTTGGACGTGGGATGAACTGGTTTTGTTGGTAAGGATGTTGGTATTGGTAGGTTAGTTGGGGAGGTTGATATTGGTAGTTTGTTTGGGGAGGCCTGTAGAGAGGAGTTGTGTTCGACCTAGGTTGAGGCATGTACGCCAATTCGGGGTAAAATTCGTTATTAAGCCTTTTGGGAGGAAGGGGTGGACGGATGTCCGAAGCCCTCCTGGGCTGGCCATTGTTTATTAAGGCATAGTGGGACCTGTAGTTTTGATTTTCAAGCTTTAAACACAAGTGGAGGGCTTGAGGGAGATCAGCGGGTTCCCTCATTCCTAGGAGTCTTGGCAAGTCTCCTTTAAGCCCACGAATGAACGTGTCCAGCGCCTTGTCCCTGTATGTGCGGGTAAGCAGATGCATGGCTTATGTGCCGACATCCATGCAGCCGAGCTTATTAAGAATAAGCGACATGTGCGAGTATACTCGCTGGTAAAATTCCTGAATTGTCAGGTTACCCTGCACAAGCGACGTCATCTGGTACTCAAGAGTACCTAAGTCGCGCTTATCCGCATAGTGCAGCGTTAAGCATCTGGAAATTGCTTTCCAGTCTAGTGGAGTATTGTATGACTCCAAGGCAATGTCGGCGTTTCCGACAATTTTATTGCGGATAACGTTGAGGATCCCATAGTATTTGGGAGATCCCCTTTGTGGCTCGTAGATCTGAAGGATCCTGTCCACGCTTTTCTTCCACGAGTTGAATTCTCCAGGTGCGCCTGAGAATTCGCGAAGACACCTTACCACATCGGGTATCTTGTCTAGCTCCGAGATGTTGGGAGAAACCGTGTCTATGGTTATATCCGCAACGTCGGAAAAACTCGCTTTGGGGTTGAGGGCGGCTTGAACCATGTTTCGCCCTTGTTGGCGGAATATATTGGTTACGATGCCAGATATGACCTCCGACAACTGGTCCATCGATAAGGAAGTGTTAATGGGAGCAGCGGGTGGAGGAGGTGGTGCGTTTAGCACAGGTGGTCGAATAAGATTTTGAGGGTTTGACATTTTAAGTGTACTTAGCCTATTCTTTTCACTTTATTATTTATGTATATTTTTGATGTTTTGTGGAACTTTAACAATCTCTGGAGGGTCCCTTTGGTGGTGAATCGCAGAGTTGTTTTTATTTTATTTCTAGAGATTTCTTTAAATTATGAGCTGTACAAGCTCTTCAGTTAAAAATTGTTTTCTTTGTGTTATTCAAGGAGAAAGGTTTTTAATATATTCACTACATTTTAACTTAAAAGGAATTAATTAAAAAAATATATTTTCTAAATAGGAAATTTGTTTTTGCTTAATTACTTTAAAATTTTGTTTATATTTCTTACAATTTTTCACTCACTTTTTTGTTTAGTTTAAATTCAATTCTCAGTTGATTTATTTTCACTTAATTACCTAATTTAAAATTTTTCTTTATTATTTCTTAAAATTTCACTCACTTTTTGTTTTAATTTAAAAGCTATTTTCAGGAGATTTATTTTCACTTAATTACCTAATTTAATTTTTCTTTATTATTTTTTTTAAAGTTTTTCACTCACTTAAATACTATGCTTACGTTATTAGCAGCATCAGTCGGCTAACGCTTGACGTTTCCCGTTTGCCTTTGTTGGCTACTAGGGCACCTCGTTTCCTGAGCTGTTGGTGAGTACTTTGCTGCTGGCGAAAAGGACCTACGGCTTTGGTGTGTTATTCCACCCTTTATGCGCTTTCTGCTTCAGTTTATTGACGCTTCTACCCTTTAGGCGCTTTCTGCTTCCAGGATTTTATGCTTCGGTTTATTAACGCTTCTACCCTTTAGGCGCTTTCTGCTTCTAGGATTTTATGCTTTAGTTTATTAACGCTTCTATCCTTTATGCGCTTTCTGCTTCCAGGATTTTATGCTTCAGTTTATTAACGCGCACGAGTTTAAAACACACGACTAACGTAGGCCCCACGTTGGGCGCCAGTTACGGGATTTTAGGTGAAATCCCAGAAAAAAATATATTTTTAAAATTGGGTTGTAGTCAACCTTTATTGATACCAGCAAGACAAAGACTAAAGTTAACAATTAAAATTACTTAAAAGCTAACCTACTTGCACCGGCCAATCGTTGGCGCTGATTCTCCGAATTTGCCAAATTGGGCTGCGCGTTTTGACGGTGGCTTCCTGTTGCTGACGGTGCGTCTGGCTTTTGTTGTGGGAAACATTGTGCAACCCAAGCTTATTGTGCTTTTGCTGATCACTCAAAGTATCGATCAGCAAATGTTAACGTGTTCCATGTTAACATGTATTAGATATGTATGTGTATATTCTTAGATATGTATGTTTTATGCAAACGGTAAGTTAATAAATCGATACAGGGTGAAGTAAAGATTTGCAACCCGAGCCCCAAACAAGACTAGACCAAATTGAATAGAAAAATTAATATATATTTTTTCTTTAAATCAAATAAAAAATCCATATAAATTGTCTTAAATATTGCTAAGTTATGGTTAAAGAAAAAAGCTAGAAAATCCTCAAACTTTTTTTGACCTAACCAGAATTTGTAATTTACCCCCTCTAAAAAGATTTAAAAACACGCCTGTATAATAAATTTCTATAAAAAGAACTCATTTTCTGCAAAATGAACCTTTCCATTTTTCACTCAACAAGCTCCTCCTTTTATTAGAGAAACTATTTTCATTCTCTCGCTCATTGCCCATACAGCTTGAATTGGTGATTTGACAATAAATTCGTAGATAAAGCAGTAGAGCAGTGGTTAGCTCATCGGATAGCGAGCGAACTGTTGTAGGTTCGAGAACAGCTCCGGGCTACAATTTTTTTTTTCATTGAAAATATTTTTTTCTTTTTTAAAACATCTTTAGGTATATGAGTATTTCTAATCTTGATTTTTTATAAGCTCATTAAAATTTCAAAAGACATATTTTTATATTTGTGATACTTTTTTCGGGAAAAACTTACTGCGAATATTTTCATAAATATACATACATACCACCCATTATAGAAATGAGATAACCGCTTATACAATTTGGGTTTTTTGGTAAGTTTTTCCGAAAATTAAATTTTTTTTAAACATACCCTCATATTCATAAAAAATAAAATTGGTTTATAAAGCGTTTTAAAATGACATTTTCATACAAATTTTTAATAATAAGAGCTTAATAAACCTTTTATATTTTTTATGAATAAGGGGGATATTCTTCTGTTTATCGGACCTCCGTAGATTATTTCTATAAATTTTGAAATATAAAAATCCATAATTTTTCACAGGTCCTTAAATTTTGTACTAAACGAAGTGGTTAGAGGTCTACTAAAATATTACTAAAGACAACAACTCATTTCTATTCATCCAGATTTACAACCCGAACACCAAACAAGTCTAGACAAAATTTTACCACTTTTGAATAAAAAAAAAAAAATCAATATAAAATGTCTTTTTAAATATTTCTAAGTTATGGTTAATGAAAAAAGGTAGAAAACCCTCAAACAGTTTTTCCAAAAGGCTACATTTTGCCCGGTTTCAATATACCAAAATTTTTTTTTTTTTAAAAAAATCAAATCAAAAATCAATATAAAATGTCTTTTTAAATATTTTCAAGTTAGGGTTAAGGAAAAAAGCTAGAAAACCCTCAAACTGTTTTTGCATAAGGCTAGATTTTGCGAGGTTTAACCACTTTTGAATAACTTTTTTTGTTAAATCAACATACCCACATTTTTTTTTAAATCAAATCAAAAATCGATGTGAAATGTCTTTTTAAATATTTCTAAGTTACGGCTAAGGCAAAAAGCTAGAAAATCCTCAAAGCCTACATTTTGCCCGGTTTCACCACTTTTTAATATTTTTTTTTTTTAATCAATATACGTACTATTTTTTTTTTTTTCAAAAATCAAATCAAAAATCGATATAAAATGTCTTTTTAAATATTTCTAAGTTATGGTTGAGGAAAAAAGCTTAAAAACCCTCAAACTGTTTTTGCATAAGGCTAGATTTGTTTAACCCCCTTTGGAATAACTTTTTTTTTTTAAATCAACATACCCACATTTTTTTTTAAATCAAATCAAAAATTGATATGAAATGTCTTTTTAAATATTTCTAAGTTACGGCTAAGGAAAAAGCTAGAAAATCCTCAAAGCCTACATTTTGCCCGGCTTCACCACTTTTGAATATTTTTTTTTTAATCAATATACGTACTATTTTTTTCAAAAATCAAATCAAAAATCGATAAGAAATGTATTTTTAAATACTTTTAAGTTATGGTTAAGGAAAAAAGATAGAAAAACCTTTAACAGTTTTTGCAAAAGGCTAGATTTTGGCTGATTTTACCACTTTGAATACATTTTTTTTTTTAAATCAATATACCTACATTTTTTTTTTTTTCAAAAATCAAATCAAAAATCAATATAAAATGTCTTTTTAAATATTTTCAAGTTAGGGTTAAGGAAAAAAGCTAGAAAACCCTCAAACTGTTTTTGCATAAGGCTAGATTTTGCGAGGTTTAACCAATTTTGAATAACTTTTTTTTTTAAATCAACATACCCACATTTTTTTCAAAAATCAAATCAAAAATCGATATGAAATGTCTTTTTAAATATTTCTAAGTTATGGCTAAGGAAAAAGGCTAGAAAATCCACAAACAATTTTTGCAAAAGGCTACATTTTGCCCGGTTTCACTACTTTTGAATATTTTTTTTTTTTAAATCAATATACGTACTGTTTTTTTCAAAAATCAAATCAAAAATCGATATAAAATATCTTTTTAAATATTTCTAAGTTATGGTTGAGGAAAAAAGCTTAAAAACCCTCAAACTGTTTTTGCATAAGGCTAGATTTTGCGAGGTTTAACCCCCTTTGGAATAACTTTTTTTTTTAAATCAACATACCCACATTTTTTTTAAATCAAATCAAAAATCGATATGAAATGTCTTTTTAAATATTTCTAAGTTACGGCTAAGGAAAAAGCTAGAAAATCCTCAAAGCCTACATTTTGCCCGGTTTCACCACTTTTGAATATTTTTTTTTTTTAATCAATATACGTACTATTTTTTTCAAAAATCAAATCAAAAATCGATAAGAAATGTATTTTTAAATACTTTTAAGTTATGGTTAAGGAAAAAAGATAGAAAAACCTTTAACAGTTTTTGCAAAAGGCTAGATTTTGGCTGATTTTACCACTTTGAATACATTTTTTTTTTTTAAATCATTTTTTTTTAAATCAAATCAAAAATCAAATTAAAATGTCTTCTAAATATTGATAAGTTATGGATAAAGAAAAAAGCTAGAAAAACCTTTAACTGTTTTTGCAAAAGCCTAGATTTGCCTTAACCAGCATTTGTAATTTACCAACACTAAATAATAAATTTCTATAAATAGAACTCATATTTCTACAAAATGAATTTCATTCTTTCACTCAATAAGCTCCTCCTATTATTAGAGAAATTATTTTCACTCCTTCGCTCACTGAGTACTTCGATCCATTATCTATTATATTAATAGGCTAACAAATTTTACATATAAATATTTGCCAAGCTTAAACCCATACTAAATATGCATAAAATAAAGGGTGGATACCTTGCCGCGGTACGAGGGCTTAAGTCGATAGCCACAGGGCTACGCTGCCCTTGTGATCATAGCTCCGTACGGCACTTCATCAACAACAACGCCGGAGGACAACCTCCGTTCCACAATCAAGGGGGGGATCGACAGCGATGGCAACTACGAGTCGGTCAACCAACCCTCTATCGAATAAGATTGACTTGATGGGAGCTAGCACCAGTGCGGTTGCCAACGCAGCTAAGCGGACAACGGCGGATGCTAAACTCCCATCAACCGCTGATATGAAAACCAGTATCTTTACGTCTGTGGCAGCGGTCTCACGACCTGGCCTCGGAGTTTCGAAGGAAAAGGAAGCTGCAACTGAGATGCCGGCAAGGAGAGCGACCGCGATGGCAACTACGGGTCCGCACTCCAGGGAGACATCTCCCCGCCGCTTCACATACCACGAGAAAAGATTGGCTGCAAAGATCCTGAAGAGGTATGAAGGGGTACCGCAGGAATCACTGTCGCCGAATTCCAGTAAATCTGTAGAGCTAGCGAAAGCTGTGATACCGGATTTCCAAAATTCTTACATGCCAAAGAGGTTAAAAGTTAACTCTTTCAAGCGCCAGAGATCGGATCTGGAGTTTATTCCCCCTCCCAAGCGGCATCAGAATACCTCTGGAGCGGGCAAACTAAGCTTTGCTGAGGTAACCAAGGACAGGATCCTTATAGGCGTCCTTGACCGAGGCAATGACCGTCTGGCCATCCCTAAGGACCGGTGGCGTTACGTGCGAAATGAACTCGGCAACATTCTTCTCAACGTTGCTCCGGAGTTTCCGGGTAGTTCGGCACGAGTAACTGATGCGGGTTGGCACCAGGGTCAAATTAAATTACTCGCATGCGAGGATGCAAAAACCGTAGCACTGTACAAGGCAGCAGCTGCTAAACTGGGTGAAGTCTACCAGGGCGCAAAGATAGAGGTCGTCGACTGGAAGGACATTCCAGCTCGTCCAAGGGCAAGGGCGTGGATTCCGGCCATCCCTGACGAACCCGAGAGAATACTCGGGATGCTACGGCTAATGAATCCGTCCCTCCCAACGCATGACTGGAGTGTCAATCTGGTCGGGGATGCGGTAGGGCCCGACAGACAGGTGGTGTTCACCATGAATAAAGAGTCAATCGAGCCCCTCAAAAGGTGCAATGGCCTAGTACACTACAGCGTAGGCCAGATCGTTATCCACGTATATCGTGGTGATGCTCAGCGCGCTGCCTTCTCGGCTGCTCCCGGGGAACCGGAAAACTTATTACCAGAAGAGGAAGCGGAGGATTCCGATGCGGAAAGCATGTTATCCGCCACGTCCCTTGGCGATAGTGCTGTGAACAACTCGGAGATGGAGGACAGCCTACAGGACGAGGAAGTCCTCGACGTCACGGTGGTAGCAGCCAACGCTGAGCGACTAACATCTAACGCCACAGGCAGCAGGACTCCTGCAACGCCACATCGGGCAGTTAATCGGAACAACTCGTCGTTGATAGGCAACCTCCGGGATGGAGCAAACCTCGACGATATGGGGACGGCAGGGAAGTCTGTGCGCTCTCATGTTGGTGGTGCTTCAGATTAATTTGCACAAATCTAAAGTGGCTTCGGCTGCTTTAAGTAGTCGTCTTTCTAAAGGCGACGTGGATGTGGTCCTCATCCAAGAACCCTGGGTCAATAGCTCGAGAATCTGCGGATTGGGGACTAAGGGCTTCAAGCTCATTCGAGCCAGCGAGGAGAGCAAAGTCAGAACGTGTATTTTGGTCAAGTCTGAGTTGAACTCCTTTCTCCTACCTAACTACACCAATGGTGATATTACCGCTATCAGTCTAACGGTCGACAGCACCCGCCTGACGGTGGCGTCGGTCTATATGCCCTACGACGCCGAAGAACCCCCACCACAAACGGAGGTGAAAGACCTGGTGTCAAATTTCTGCACAGGTAATCTTATTATTGGAGCGGACGCTAATGCTCACCATGTCCAATGGGGGAGCTCCGATATCAATGCCAGGGGCGAGTCTCTGTTTGATTACCTCTTAACAACTAACCTGGTAATTTGCAACGTGGGTAATGAGCCTACTTTTATCACTAAGACCCGCAGGGAGGTCATAGACCTCACTATCTGTAGTGAAGGCGCTTATGAGTGGGTCAGAAAATGGCGGGTTCTGGAAGAACATTCATTCTCCGACCACCGTTACATAGAAATGGTTCTAGACTTTATTGTAGAACAACCTATTATGAAGCGCAATCCACGTAACACTAATTGGCAGTTACACAATGAAATATTAGACAGAGACCTGCCAGTACTGCCCTCACAGGCCCCCTCATCAGTGGAGGAGCTGGAGGATCTTGTTACTACATTTACATCGGCGCTCTCAAATGCTCTAGGACAGGCTTGTCCAGTGCCAAAACCACGCGGTAAACACAGGCCACATTGGTGGTCCTACGATTTGGACTCGCTCCGCAAATCATGCCGGAAACAATTTAACAAGGCCAAGACCCTCGGCTCTGAGCCTCACTGGCACGAATATAAAGCTAAACTAAGGGCCTATAAAAAAGCTCTGAGACAGGCGAAGAGGACCTCGTGGAGAAATTTCTGCACTGGCGTCGAAAAGGTCGACGATACAGCGAGACTTAGACGAGTTCTCTCGAAAAGTCAAACAGCCATCAGCTATTTGCGAAAACCTGACGGATCCTGGACCAGCACGGAGGAGGAAACCCTTGAGCTGCTCTTGAATACACATTTTCCGGGGAATCTGCATGACGCACCACTAGCATCTGCAACAAACCTGGCAGTAAATATACCCATCACTGAGGAAAGGGTAAGGTGGGCAGTTAAGAGCTTTGAACCGTATAAGGCTGCCGGGCCGGACGGGATTATCCCCGCGCAACTTATAAACACGTTGGAGACATCAGCTAAATGGCTGGTATTTCTCTTCACAGCCTGCCTGGCTCTCAACCACATTCCGGGCTCCTGGAGAAGCGCCACGGTAGTGTTTATCCCTAAGGCTGGGAAGGCATCCCACTACGAGCCAAAAGATTACAGACCGATCAGTCTCTCGTCCTTTGTACTCAAAACCTTTGAGAGGATACTAAGCGACTACCTTTCAACGACTATTGATAGCAACCTTATCTCTAGCTATCAGCATGCATACACCAAGAGTAAATCAACAGAAACTGCTCTGCACAACCTAGTATCTGTCATTGAGAAATCGCTGTGTGAAAAGGACTACTGTCTCGTGGCCTTCTTAGACATTGAGGGGGCTTTCAACAATATAAGCCCGGAGGCGATCAACTCCGCTCTAACTAATCTGGGCGTAGATAGACCTCTAACTGGTTTAATTGACCAACTTCTAAGAGGAAGGAAAATAGCTTCTTCACTTGGTACGGTCGAGTTATCACGCTATGTCACAAGGGGAACGCCCCAGGGTGGTGTTCTTTCCCCGCTTTTATGGAACCTCACAGTCAACTCGTTGCTACGTGACACAAGCTGGGGGGGCGGGAAGATAGTGGCATACGCAGACGATTTAGCTATTGCATTCAGAGGCAAGTTCCCACAAACTCTGTGTGACCTGATGCAAGTAGCACTGCGAGAGGTTTCGAGGTGGTCCTCTCGCTGCGGACTTAGTATCAACCCGGGGAAAGTGGAACTTGTCCTCTTCACCAACCGGTACAAAATACCGCCACTAAGCCTACCAGAACTAGATGGCACGCGCCTGGGCTTGTCGGATAAGGCCAAGTTTCTAGGCATAGTTCTGGACAGGAAACTGAATTGGAAGGAGAATGTTCTTCAGCGCCAGAAGAAAGCTTGCATCGCTCTTTACACATGCAAAAGAGCCATTGGCAAAAAATGGGGGCTCAGCCCTAGAGTATGCAGTTGGATCTACACGGCCATCATTCGCCCAATCATACTGTATGGAGTCGTCGTATGGTGGCCGGCACTGAGCAAGACAACATACCTGAATCTGTTGCGGAAAGTCCATAGATCCAATATGATCTGTATAAGCGGTGCGCTAAGGACAACGCCCAACGAAGCCCTCCAGGCCATTCTGGGCATTTTGCCACTTGATCTGGAAGGGTTTCGGTCAGCGGCGGCATCAGCTCTGCGCCTAAGAGAAACCTCCAGTTGGGGTGCGGGTACTATTGGACACTCCAGTATTCTGGAATCTTACAGCTTTCTCCCTCTAAGCACAGATCGTTGTGCGACCACTACAGTCGGGGATAGCTGCTTCAAAATAAACATTCCCAGCAGAGAAGACTGGGAGAGGACGGATTGGTGTCCCGAAACAAATGGTGGCACTTCCATATACACCGACGGCTCGAAGTTGGACGGCAGAGTTGGAGGAGGGGTTTATTCAAGGGATTTGGACCTTGAACTCTCCTTCAGACTACCTGATCATTGTAGCGTCTTCCAGGCGGAAGTCTCGGCAATCCGGGACGCCGCGGCCTGGTTAAGCAAACGTGTTATCGGAGGAGATATCACTATTTTCAGCGATAGCCAGGCGGCAATCAAATCCCTTGGCTCATACACGTTCAACTCTGAACTGACGCTCAGCTGTCGTCGATCTCTTCAGGAGATGGCCCAACAGAACCGCGTAAACCTCATATGGGTCCCGGGACATAGGGACATTGAGGGAAACTGTAAGGCAGACGAGCTTGCCAGGCAGGGCACGACCAAGCAGGTTCTTCGGGATAAAGAGCGCTTAGGTATGCCGTTTGCCACATGCAAACTAATGCTGAAGGAGCACACACTCCGTCAAGCAAACGAAAGATGGCTGCAATCCCCAGGGTGTCGGATATCGAAACAAACCTGGCCAAAATGGGATCTTAAAAGGTCTAGACGCATTTATGCCCTAACTAGGAGGGAAATCTGCATATTGATAGGGGTATTAACCGGTCACTGCCTCATTGGTAGGCATGCAGAAAGGCTAAGTGTGCCCTACCGACGATGCTGCAGGAGTTGCAAAGATGATGAGGAGGAGGAAACGGTGGAGCACCTCATCTGCAACTGTCCGGCTTTAAGCGGCGTGAGAACGCGCTTTTTGGGAGTTCCGTTCCTAGATAGTCTAAGCCAGATCGCGGAACTGGACATAAAGGACTTGATGGGCTTCATAAAGTCATCTAAGTGGTTCGAGGAGGAGTAACGGTGTCGGTTTAGGAGTGTCAGTCCCGGGATTCTGCTATGTGGAAAATCCCAACAACTCAGGGATTTTCCATATGGCTGGGTCCCGGGGCTGACTTTCCTTGTGTTGGTGGTATCACAACGGGCCTTCAAAACTGGCCTAAGTGTGCCTCTGCGGCAGCCACTTGAACCTACCTACCTATGAAATGCATATGGATTTGTTTGCATACCTCTAAGGCAGTGCACAATTATCTAATATATAACCAATCCTGCTTCATTTATCTGTAATAAGCGAATGAAAATTTCTCATGCCACTTGAATTGGTTATCTGACAATCAATTTGTACATAAAGCGATAGCCCAGTGGGAAGCGTCGGGGGTAGTGGTCCAGCGGTTAATGGTTCAAGTACAACTATCGGCCACATTTTTTTATTTTTATTATTTGTCATTGAAAATTGTTTTTATTTTTTCAACATATAAATATTTCTTATCTTGACTTTTTTAATATTTTTAGTTGACGGAAAGCATATGCATACATACCACCCATTATAGAAATGCGATACCGCTTATTCAATTTGGGTTTTTTGTCTAATTTTTGATGATATAAGATCGAAGTTGCGAAATTTTTTCAAACACAGTAGTCTATTTATCGGACTTCGGTAGATTAGTTCTATAAATTTTAGTGATTTCTACCGTTTGAGACAAAGTTGCTGATAGACTCCCTATTTAAAATATAAAAATCGACAACATATTTAATATGAACTTAAATTTTGAACTAAATCAAGTGGTTAGCGGTCGTCTTAAATTTTACTGAAGGCAACAACTGATTTCTATTCATATGTACATATGTATTAACTTTTAAAAGGGCAGATTTGCAACGCGAGCCCCGAGACTAGACCAAATTGAATAGAAAAATTAATATATATTTTTTCTTTAATCAAATAAAAAATCTATTATATATAAATGCGCAAACATAACTGGTTCGTCCCTTTTTTGCAATAACCACAATTCTAAGGTATATAAAATTTGGTATGTATCGATATGTCTCGCCGAGCAGAGTGGCCGACAACAAACCAAAAATTAAAAAAAATTAATTATAATATGATTTGAAAATGATGAAATGATTTGACTTTATTGTTGAGCAGCCAGTTATGAAACGAAATCCACGCTACACTAACTGGCAGCTACATAACCAAATATTAGCTAGGGACCTACCAGTATTACCTCCACAAGCCCCCTCATCAGTGGGAGAACTGGATGATCTGGTAGCGACCTTTACAACGGCGCTCTCAAATGCCCTAGAGCAGGCTTGTCCAGTACCAAAACCACGCGGCAAACATAGACCCCACTGGTGGTCTTACGACCTGGATTCGTTCCGTATATCATGCAGGAACCAATTTAACAAGGCCAAGAGCATCGGTACGGAGCCTGAATGGCTCGAATATAAAGCTAAACTGAGGGCCTATAAAAAGGCTCTAAGGAAAGCGAAGAGAACTTCGTGAAGAAATTTCTGCACCGGGGTCGAAAAAGTCGATGATACAGCGAGACTTAGACGAGTGCTATCAAAAACTCAAACAGCCATTAGCTATTTACGGAAGCCTGACGGATCTTGGACCAGCACGGAAGGGGAAACCCTGGAGCTGCTCCTGAACACACACTTTCCGGGGAACTTGTATGATGCACCTGTAGCATCTGCAACAAACCTGGCGGTAAACATACCCATTACGGAGGAAAGGGTAAGGTGGGCAATCAAAAGCTTTGAGCCGTTCAAGGCAGCTGGGCCAGACGGGATTTTCCCCGCACAACTTATAAACACGCTGGAAATATCAGCTAAATGGCTGGTAGTTCTCTATTCAGCCTGCCTGGCTCTTAATTACATTCCGTGCTCCTGGAGAAGCGCCACGGTAGTCTTTATTCCAAAGGCTGGGAAGGCCTCACACTATGAGCCTAAAGACTACAGACCGATCAGTCTCTCGTCTTTTGCACTTAAAACCTTCGAGAGGATAATTAGCGATTATCTCTCCTCTACTATTGATAGCAACCTTATTTCTAGCTATCAACATGCATACACCAAAGGTAAATCAACGGAAACTGCGCTCCACAGCCTAGTCTCTATTGTTGAAAAATCATTGCACGAAAAGGAGTACTGTCTCGTGGCCTTTCTGGACATCGAAGGGGCTTTCAACAATATAAGGCCGGAGGCTATTAACACTGCTTTAACAAACCTGGGCATAAATAGGTCTCTTATTGGACTAATTGATCAACTACTAAAGGGAAGGAAAATAGTTTCTTCACTGGGAACAGTTGATCTTTCACGCTATGTCACAAGAGGAACGCCTCAGGGTGATGTTCTCTCCCCGCTCCTATGGAACCTCACCGTAAACTCGCTGCTACGAGACACAAGGTGGGGGGCGGGAAGATAGTGGCATATGCAGACGATTTAGCTATTGCATATAGGGGCAAATTCCCACAAACCCTGTGTGACTTGATGCAAGTAGCACTGCGAGAAGTTTCTTCATGGTCCTCTCGCTGCGGACTTAGCATCAACCCGGGAAAGGTGGAGCTTGTCCTTTATACCAGGCGGTACAAGATACCACCGCTGAACCTACCAGAACTAGATGGCGTGCGCCTGAACTTAGCTGACAAAGCCAAATTCCTAGGCACAGTTCTAGATAGAAAGCTTAACTGGAAGGAGAATGTCATCCAGCGCCAGAGGAAAGCGTGCATTGCACTTTACACGTGTAAAAGAGCCATTGGCAAAAAATGGGGGCTCAGCCCCAAAATTTGCAGATGGATCTACACTGCGATAATCCAGCCAATTATGCTGTATGGAGTCGTGGTATGGTGGCCTGCGCTAGGAAAGGCAACAAACCTAAATCTGTTAGGAAAAGTCCACAGATCGAGCATGATCTGTATAAGCGGGGCGTTAAGAACAACGCCCAATGAAGCTCTCCAGGCCATTCTTGGCTTTTTGCCACTCGATCTGGAAGGGTACCGGGCAGCAGCAGCATCGGCTGTGCGTCTAAGGGAAACGTCCGTCTGGGGCGCAAGCACTATTGGACACTCCTGTATTCTAAGATCTTACAGCTTTCTCCCTCTGAGCACAGATCGGTGTGCGACCACAACAGTCGGAGATTGTTGTTTTAGAATAAACATTCCCAGCAGGGAAGACTGGGAGAACATAGATCGGTGTCCCGCTACTAATGGCGGCACTTTTATATACACCGACGGCTCGAAGTTAGACGGCAGAGTCGGAGGAGGGGTTTACTCAAGGGATTTGGACCTAGAACTCTCCTTTAGACTACCTGATCACTGCAGCGTCTTCCAGGCTGAAGTTTCTGCAATCATGGACGCCGTGACTTGGATAGGTGAACGCACCATCGGACAGGATATCTGTATTTTCAGCGACAGCCAAGCGGCCATCAAATCCCTTGGCTCTTACTCGTTCAACTCTGAACTGACGCTCAGCTGTCGTCGATCTCTTCAAGAGATGGCCCAACAGAACCGCGTGAACCTCACATGGGTCCCGGGACACAGGGACATTGAGGGAAACTGTAGGGCAGACGAACTTGCCAGGCAGGGCACGACCAAGCAGATTCTTCAAGATAAAGAGCGCATAGGTATGCCGTTTGCCACGTGCAAGCTAATGCTGAAGGAGCATACACTCCGCGAAGCCAACGAAAGATGGCTACAAGCCCCAGGGTGCCGGATATCCAAGCAAACCTGACCAAAATGCGATCTTAAAAGATCTAGACACATATACGCCCTAAAAAGGAAGGAAATCTCCATATTAATAGGTGTTTTAACCGGGCACTGCCTTATTGGTAGGCACGCAGCAAGGCTAGGCGTTCCCTACCGACGATGCTGCAGGAGTTGCAAAGAGGATGAGGAAGAGGAAACGGTGGAGCATCTCATCTGCAACTGCCCGGCCTTAAGCGGAGCGAGAAGGCGCTCTCTGGGAGTTCCCTTCCTGGTTAGCTTAAGCCAGGTCGCGGAGCTAGACATAAAGGACTTGATGGCCTTCATCAAGTTATCAAAATGGTTCGAGGAGGGGTAGCGGTGTCGGTTAGGAGTGTCAGTCCCGGGTTTCGGCTATATGGAGAGTCCCGACAGCACTGGGATTTTCCATATGGCCGGGCCCCGGGACTGACTTTCCTAGTGTTTGGTGGTATCACAACGGGCCTTTTATTACTGGCCTAGGTGTGCCTTTGCGGCAGCCACTTCTACCTACCTACCTACCTGATTTGAAAATCACACCACTACAAGTGCTATCTGTGCGTGGGGATTCAGAGAAGCAAATGCTTTTTAAAAAAAAAAGCACAAATAAGCTAGATCATGCACAAGGCCCTTCGTGGCTAGACTTAGTGAAATAAAATAAAATGGAAAATTGATAAAATTAAAAAAAAGTAAAATCAGAAATAGAAAAGTGATTAAAAGTAAAAAAATAAAATTTGTTGGAATTGAAAGGAAAGGGAATAATATAAAATAAATAAAAATGAAACAAAATGAAATAAATAAAATATTAAATTAAGAAAATAATAGGAAAGGGATGGATAAAAGGAAAATTAAGGTAAGTTAAGGTAAGGAACGGAAAATATGACAGAAAAATCAAAGGGAAAGGAAAGGAATGGAAAAGAAAAAAGGAAGGGAAGAAAGGAAATATAATGTAGGTAAAGCAGTGGAAAAGAGAAGCAAAAGAAGAAAGACAAAGAAAGGAAAGAAGAAAAAAAGAAGGGAAAGAAAAGGTAGCGGGGAAGAAGGTATGGAAAATAAATGAAAATAAAAAGAAAGAAAAATAAAGGAAAGAAAGGTAATGAAAAGCTAATAAGTTAAGGAAATGAATGAAAGAAAAAGAAAAGCAAAGGAGTTGCGGAAAGGAACAAAAGAAAATAAGGAAACGGTAGGAAAGGAAAGGTAAGGAAAACGAAATGACAGGAAGGGAAATTTAAGAAAAAAAGTGAAAGAAAATAGATGTAAGAAAAAAATAAAAGAAAAGAAATGAAATGAAAAAAAAAAATGAATAAAATGAAAGGAAACGAAAGGAAAAGAAAGAAAAAGAAAATAAAGGGAAAAAAGAATGTATTGGAAATAGAAAGAAGGATCAGGTAAGAATATAAAAGAAAGAAAAATAAAAGAAAAGAACAGAGAAGAACAGAAAAGAAAGAAAGAAAGAAGGGAAATAAAATGAAATGAAAGAAGAGAAAAGGAAAGAAGAGAAAAGGAAAGAAAAGGAAAAGAACGGAGAAGATAAGGAAAAGAAATAAAAGGAAAGGAGATGAAAGGAGAGGAAAGGAAAAGAAATAAAAGCAAATGATAGCAAAGGAAAGGAAAAGAAAGAAATACGTATGAAGACGAACTAAGAAGAATAAATAATTATCAACATTGAAACTATATTACTGAATGGTGTAAAGAGGGAGGAAAAGGCAAAAAGAATAGGAATGTATAGAAACCAAAAATATACAAAATATGGAAAAGAAAGGAAAATTTAAGAAATAGCAAAAAGGTAGGTAAATAAAATAAGGTTTTGTGGTTGAATTTCAACCACTGGGCGAACTCTAGTCCATATAAATTGTTTTAAATATTGCTAAGTTATGGTTAAAGAAAAAAGCTAGAAAATCCTCAAACTTTTTTTGACCTAACCAGAATTTGTAATTTACCCCCTCTAAAAAGATTTAAAAACACGCCTGTATAATAAATTTCTATAAAAAGAACTCATTTTCTGCAAAATGAACCTTTCAATCTTTCACTCAACAAGCTCCTCCTTTTATTAGAGAAACTATTTTCATGCTCTCGCTTAATGCCCATACAGCTTGAATTGGTGATTTGACAATAAATTCGCAGATAAAGCAGTAGAGCAGTGGTTAGCGCATCGGATAGCGAGCGAACTCTTGTAGGTTCGAGAACAGCTCCGGGCTTCGATTTTTTTTTTTTCATTGAAAATTGTTTTTTCTTTTTTAAAACATCTTTAGGTATATGAGTATTTCTAATCTTGATTTTTTATAAGCTCATTAAAATTTCATAAGACATATTTGTGATACTTTTTTCGAAAAAAACTTACTGCGAATATTTTCATAAATATACATACATACCACCCATTACAGAAATGAGATAACCGGTAGACAAGCTTGTTCAAGGGAATTTGAGAGCGCCGTAGTGCATGTCCTTACCAGACCCTCCTGGTAGGTTTCTGGCTAATATTTCATTGTACAGCTGCCAATTGGTGTTGCGTGGATTGCGCTTCATAATTGGTTGCTGTACAATAAATTCTAATAGAATGAATGTTCTGCAAGAACAAGCCATTTTCTAAACTACTCATAAGCGCCTTCACTACAAATAGTGATATCTATGAATTCCTTACGAGTTTTTGTGATAAAAGTAGGCTCACTACCCACGTCAGAAAATACTAGATTGGTTGTTAAGAGGTAATCAAACAGAGACTCGCCCCTGGCATTGATATCGGAGCTTCCCCTTTGACGTGGAGAGCATTAGCGTCCGCTCCAATAATAAGATAGCCGTGCAAAGGCTGACACCAGATCTTTCCCCTCCCTTTGTGGTGGAGTTTCTTCGGCGTCTTAGGGCATATGGACCGACGCCACCGTCAGGCAGGTGCTGCCGACCGTTAAACTTACAGCGGTAATGTCTCCATTAGTATAGTTAAGTAGGAGAAAAGAGTTCAGCCCACACTTGACCAAAGTACAGGTTCTGACCTTGCCCTCCTCGCTGGATCGAATGAGCTTGAAGCCCTTAGTCCCCAATCCGCATATCCTCGAGCTCTTGGGTTTTTGGATGATGACCACATCCACGTTGCCTTTAGAAAGACGACTTCTTGAAGCAGCCGAGGCTACTTTACATTTGTGCCCATTTATCTGAAGCACCATCAACATGAGAGCGCACAGACTTCCCTGCCGTCTCCACATCGTCGAGGTCTGTCCCGTCGCGGAGGCTGTCTTCCATATCCGAGTTGTTCACAGCACCTTCACGATATGACGTGGCGGAAAATATGCTTTCCGCGTCGAACTTCTCCGTTTCCTCTTTCGGTACTTCGATTTCCGCGTCCCAATAAACGTCATTACAGCGTTTCCGAGTGTGTTTGAAAGGATTTCTGTTTACCCTCTTTGGCACATGGGTAAGTGCTTTGGAAATCCGGTATCAGAGATTGCGCTAACTCCACCGACTTCCTGGAATTCGGCGACAGCGTTTCCTGCGGAACTCCCTCATCCTTCATATCCTTGCGGCCAATGGTTTTTCCAATTACGCAGGACGGAGGGGAGATGTCCCCTGGGAGTCCGGACCCGTAGTTGCCATCGCGGTCGCTCCCTTTGCTGAAAGCTCATTTGCAGCTTCTTTCTCCTTTGGATCTCCGAGGCCAGGTCGTGAGACCTCTGCCCCAGATGTTATGAGATTGTTCTCATATTCGCGATTGATGGAAGTTTAGCATCCGCCGTTGTAATTTTTACTTGATAGAAATTTGGTTGACCGACTCGTAGTTGCCATCGCTGTTGGTCCCCCGATTAATTTTGGAGTGGAGGCTGTCCTCCGACGTGGTTTTTTCGCTAGCTCCAGCTTAGCTCTGCTCTGCTGAGGAGTGAACGAAGTTAATGTTTGTTGTTTTAAATTTGTTTTATTGTACGACCCATCGCCGGACAAGGCCAGCTTAGGGTCAGGAGAAGAGTAGGGGAAGTGTGACGTCCGCCGCGGCACGATTTGCCTCCAGGCAGCAAACGTCCAATGGACACGGTATCGCAAAGATCTTTGTCGTCGCGCCAGAGAGGCTAGGCTTCTCTCGTGATGTAGTACGGGGCGGCGCTATGATCACAAGGGCAGCGTAGTCCTGTGGCTATCGACTTAGGCCCTCGTATCGCGAAAAGGTGTCCACCCTTCACTAGGGTGTATGTGGTTTAAAATTGCAATGAAAAACCGGGACTAAGTTTGGTTGATAGTCAAGATATAAAAAAAACTCATACGATGTCAGAACAATCTGAGAATCGACTCAATTAAGTCCGCTTACAATACGATATATGTTTTATTATTAAAGATATTGCTATGTACATTAAATCTCAGTTAAAATTTAATGGACAATATATATATATATTTACATACATTGTGTGCAAACAAACTGGCGATTACATTTATACTTTATTCACCCGCTAAAAAA
Organism: Campiglossa producta; assembly: GCA_964058755.1. Classification (NCBI taxonomy): domain Eukaryota; kingdom Metazoa; phylum Arthropoda; class Insecta; order Diptera; family Tephritidae; genus Campiglossa; species Campiglossa producta. Next base: position 113,382,471 of record CAXKVI010000002.1, read on the forward strand.
TGTTACCCTTATATAAAGCTTTACCTAGACGTCGAAATAGTTGAGCGGATTAAAACTCAGCGGCTTCGCTGGCTAGGCCATGTTGTGCGAATTAATGAAAATGCTCCGGCATAGAAGGTATTGTTACCGGTCCCCGCCGGGGGAGGCAGAGGAAGAAAGAGAACTACTCCGGTGGAGTGCCAAACAATTTTTTGTTTGCTAATAGTTATTAATGGAATGCCCAAAAACATCATACAAAAGCGCCATCTGAACACGATGGAGAAGTTAAAAATTGCGAAAAATGTTTGCAAAAAAAAATTTTTGGCGAAAATTAGAACCGTCGTTTGGTAGAGAATACAATCTTTGATATATATTTAAAAAATTAGCAAAATCGGTTTAACCAATCGTGAGAAAATCATCAAAAATTGAGGAATTTCGAAAAATGTTGATAGCTATATCTTTGAAAATAATTCGAATTTCGAAAAACTGACCCAAACTTATTTTTTTCTTATTATTGTGAACAAGGCAAATTCAACAAGGTAGAATTGACAACTGAAATATTTTGTTTTTGTAGGAGTTTTTCCTTCAAAAAATGTAAACAAGCGTATTAACCCTTTGCCACCCAAGTACAGTGTGTCCCATACAATTGTTTAACTGAAAAATTAGATAGCATTAGCTCAGGCCAAAAAATTATCAATACCGGGAAATATGCTAGCTCAAACAGTAACGGAGTAACTTTGGCCACTTTGGAATCTACCTCTTTTGGACCTTTGCGTTATAAAAATGGCGAGTATTGAATATTTGTCGATTTCCGCCGATTGCATCTCAAGAAGGTTGTCGCCAGAGTGTCACAGAAACTGGTGGACTGGTTTCCATTAGAGTTTTTTCATACTGAAGTCAAATCCAGGTTACCGTCTTATCAAGGAAAATATGTGTCCGCGAAATGAAGTAATCAATTTATAAAAAAAAAGTACAAACTTGTTTGGAATGGGTTCTGGATTATTAAAGGGTTTCGTTTTTTTTATTAAAATAACGCTTACGATTTAGTTTTCGGTTTCGAGAAATTAATCGGCTTCGCTGTTGCTGTTGTAAGACGGACGTGACGGACCAAACAGAGTTTTACGGTATTGAGTCTATGCTCTCACAGCTGCCGAACCACCTTATGGTACTATTCCCATTGCCGATTTCATCAACTCCGTGACCGTGGTCGAAATGGATTTTAGTCGCCTCTTGCGGCAGGCATTCCACTACGGGCATATTCTAAATCCCCAACCCGCAGGGGTCATGAATCGATTTTAATCGCTTACAGTTTCGTTTTCGGTCTAAGATCCAGTTGAAAAAAGGTTAGACCATTCATCTTAGCTAATATGTCCTACAGTCTAGCTAATCCGAACTCTAAACTCTATTTAAACGTGCAAGGAACTGAGAGAAGCGGTATTGTTTTTACATGAAACAATTTGCTATTTCTTCACACTATTGAAAAAATTTAAAAATCTTAAACAGAACGGGTTAATATTTTTTTTCATTTGACGGGAAAACTCCTACAGAAAAGAGAAAAATGTCAAGTTCACTATTACTTTCCCAGTGGGAAAAGGTAATGTTTGGTAATGTATAAAGTAATGTATATCCCCTATAAAAATTTTTATGTATAATGGAATTCATGCATTACTTTTTCTACAGCAATGTCATAGGAAAAGTAATGTTTTTAAAAAATAAAACCTTACGAAATACATTACATGGGAAGATTTTTCAAATATATTTTCATGCGTTACTTTGCTCATGCTTCTTTTCATGGATGAAAAAGGTAATGCATTACCTACTTTCCCACTGGGTTGTTTAATATACTTTGATTGTGAACTAGAGATGGGCGCGTGCATGATTTTTGCAACACGACACGACACGGTCAGGAAACTGATTTTCAAAAGTTGGCACTAACACGCACGGGGAAAAAATACCAAAACACGACACGACACGACACGCACGAAAAAAATATAAAACTGTATTTCATGGATTTTATTTTGTTTTTGTATATATTTGTAAAGATGGCATGTACTTTGTACATATCATATACTTATGCATCAAACAAACTAAAGTTTTTGGTGAAGTGAAGTGGAATTAGAAACTTATAAAAAAATATAATTTAGAAAAAATATAATGTGCCAACCCAGTTTGGTAAAAAAAGGAGATCGTGTTTTTTCGTGCGTGTTTTTTTATGGTTTTCGGGCTCAACACGATCACGCACGATCACGACACGAAATCGCATTTTCGAACACGCGCACATGGACACACGCATGCGTGTTTCGTGTCACGGTAAAAAACACGCACGCCGCCCATCTCTATTGTGAACCATACAAAAAAGTTTCAGAAAGATAGTACATCTTCGAAAAAAGTGGCTTACTTCACAAAATTGAACTCATATACATGTACCTGTATTTTCATCCAACCTATGTATCATTTGGGAGTCGCTGTCCTTTGATAGGATTTATAGTAAATATGATTAACTAGCAGTATAGCGTATTAATTTCCTTCGGTAATCAGTTATACACGCAAAAAAATTTGGGTGTCAAAACAGCACTGCAAGGTGCTGCTGTATGTATAAACTAAAAAAAGTGTTATTTTAGTACCAATAAGGAGTCAAAGTAACAAAAAAATAAAAAAATAAAAACTATTTACACCACACTTACACAGTAAAAATAAAAGTCTAACTTTAATACCTTTTTGGTGTTTATATATAACAACGCCGAAAAAGTATTAAATTAATACCATGTTCGGTCTGATTTCTCGTGAGAGAGGAATTCAGTCGAAGATTCTCTCAGGCAAAGAAAAAAAAATTACAGTTTTATTATATTGCCTTCACCGAGAGTCGAACTCACAATTTATTGAATGCTCAACGGAGATGTCTACTATCAAGCCATCGAGTACTTACATATGTTTGTCAGCGTCTAATTGCATGCACTGTTGTTCTTAATGTAGTATTGCAATAGCGACGAACCGCGTGCTCTGAGCAAACAAACCACCGGACTTAATTTAATGCTAAAAAGTAATTAATTTAATACTTTTCCGGCTTTGTTTTAAAACAAATAGTACCTAAAACATTATAATGAGAGAAAGCGCTAGGGAGAGAGCGCTTTAGTATTATTTTAAAACTATTTGGAATTAAAAAAAAATCAGAGTCTTAAATTAATACTATTTAGTATTAAAACTCAAATTTAATTCCAAAAAGGCTTAATTTCATTACCGACTGGTAAACTTTCATTTTTTACTGTGTACTCACGTTGCCTCACCACACTGACATATTGCCTTCAACGCGAAAAATAACAAGAGAACTAGCCAGTTTCAAATAAGCGTAAAATATTCCCTCATTTTCGTGGCATTAGTTTTCGATGTTTTGAGCTTATCTATAATCAGTATAAACTCAATGCCCGAACAAAACTATAAAGAAATTTGGGAGGAAAAAACTTTTTTTTTTGTTGGCCTTATTTGAATTTAATTTATTTGACAGCTAGTTTTGCGGCTACCATATGAATAATATACATCCGAAAATTCTTATCACTATGTAATATTTGGAGGATTTTATTCAAGCTGTGTAACAAAAAGGTATGGCATCACGCAGTTCTCTCACGGCGCTCAGTAAACTTAGAAAATCAAAACTCATCAGACTTCTAAGTCAAGTCAAGTTGGGTAATCGATTACATGCAAACTTCATATAACAGAACGCTAAGTGGCAGTCTCCAAGTCAAGTCAAGTCTATGCTAAGTATCGCTAAAGGTTGCTTTAGGCTATCGTGTACTTATGCTTGCCGACGTCAAATTGTAGCTTCATTCTGAATGGTAGCGACGAACAGATTTTATGGATTTACACCACTTTTTTTCACTTTACACCATTTTAGTGTAGCAAAAGAACGTTGACACCAAAATAGTGTTAATTTTAGACCGAAAAAGTGTAGCTTTGCACTTTTTTTTGCGTGTAAAACTTTTTGCTGGGTACTCGTGAATTGTTTCTACTTTTGCGACAGCTGTCACCATCATCTAATCAAGTTATATTTACCTAACAACAATAAACTTTTATTTTCTCTTTTCTACCCGCAGCAAAGCAATACAGTATATCATCGTCTGGCCGAATTAACTTCTATGCAAATAAATCGCTTTGTAATAATTTATCAGAAAATTAAATAGACCAGAATTGCGACAGCTATGAACGTGGAAAAAAGGATACACGTACCATACATACACAGAAAAGACCCGCTCACAAAGTAAAAATTTAAAAAGGATAAGGTGATTGCGCGTAATAAGGGTTGTCGTTGTAAAACGGTGATAATATGTTGAAAGTCTATGAAAACTTGAAAGTATCCCTTTCATGGCTCCGAATGCTGCATATCCCTATGTGCGTGAATGGTCCGGAGCCATGCCAAAATCGTCCGTTCATCAAAGTCATTAGCACACAGAACAGCTGGCACATTTACAGATAGCCTTTACTGCATTTAGAAATGAGTATACCCCTTTCAGGGAAAACTGCCTACTTATATCCTGAAGCGTATAAATATTTTAAATTAAAAAAACATAACAATTAAAACTGCAAAGGCGAATGCTTTATTGCATTATCTAATTGTGAATGTGACGCCGGTTCTAAGGTATAAACCTCTTTAAACAGGACCAAAATGTAACTTACCCAATAAAACGCCCAACCAAATGAGCCCACAGTTACACACCATTCACCCAAGACAATTGTAGTTGACAATCGCCTACTGGTATGTAGACTCTTTGACGCATAAATTAATGTTCCACATTCGTGTTATGTGTTTTGGATTTCGATGGTTTTATCTGCATTAATTGTTTATTTTAGTATGTATGTCGCATATTTCACCGCAGCGCATATAAAACCTATTGTTATTGTTGCATAATGTTGGCTGATTACGACTTGTACTTTTTTGCCATTTTTACTTCAACGCAACTCCGATGACTGACTTACTTACTTAAGCCTTTAACCGCCTAGGCGATTTTGGCCGTCTAACATGTTTCGCCAGTCGGCTCTTTGTTGAGCCAATTGGAGACACCGCGTGTTCTAGATCTCCCTCCACTTGGTCCTGCCATTGGAGTGGTGGCCTCCCTCTTCCTCTACTTCCACCGGCGGGTGCCGATAAGAATACCTTCTGGGCTGGAGCGTCTTCGTTCATTCGCACCATTTGTCCTAGCCAGCGAAGCCGCTGGGTTTTAATTCGCTGAACTACGTCGACGTCTGCGCAAAGCTCATACAGCTCATCATTATATATTCTTCGGTACTCGCAGTCGCCAACTTTTAGGGGTCCATAAATCTTTCGAAGAATTTTTCCCTCGAATTTTCCCAAAGCTGCCTCGTCAGATGCTGTCAGTGTCGATGCTTCTGCAACATATGGCAGGACAGGTACGATAGGTGACTTATAGAGTGTTGTTTTTGACTTTACTTCTCAATTGCCTACTCAGCCCAAAGTAGCATTTGTTTGCAAGAGTTATCCTTCGATGGATTTCCAGGCTTACATTGTTGTTGGTATTAATGCTGCTTCCCAGGTAGTCAAAGTCCCTTACTATCTCGAAATTATTGCTGCCAACAGTGGCGTGGTTGCCAAGACGCGAATGCGCTGACTCTTTGCTTGATGCCAGCAGGTACTTCGTTTTACCTTCGTTCACCACCAAACCCATTTTTTCCGCTTCTTTTTCTAATTTGGAGTACGCAGAAGTTACGGCGCCGTTGTTGAGGCCAATGATGTCGATGTCGTTGGCATACGCCAACAGTTGTACGCTCTTGTAATATATGTATTTTTCCAGCGCGATTAAATTCTGCAGGTTGTTTTATTTTCTCCAACATCAAATTAAAGAAATCCCTTAGTTTCGAACGGCTCGGAGGGGTCCTTCCCGATTCTGACCGAGCTGGTGGTGTTGCTGAGCGTCATTTTGCATTTCCGACGACACTGCTACAAATATCAAACCTGCTTTTGAACGTATACGAAAATTATTTAATTTTTTATTAGGTTAGAGAAATATGCCTTTAGCGAGCTAAAAAATGTTGTGTTTGATTTGATAAGCCTTCCCCATAGCTCTGCAGCTGTCGAAAACTTTTAAATTGAGTCTGGCAAAGACAAAATTGCAAAATAAACTTGGATTTAAAACTCTTAATGATGTTATGTTCGCCAAAGAGGTTTACTTATTATAGGACGTTTAGACGGAAGGTAATTTTTTTTTAATTTTACTTGTCAAAATATTTAAAAAAAGATGTTTTTTTAATGATTTTTAGCTACGATTGATCCTTTCAGTCCCGTTTACATTGCTCGATTTTTCGTTCAATTTCATGTTGATTCTTAAAATTGACTCGTGTCAACGGGTTTTGCATAATTGCATGCAACAAAGTTGGTAGCCAGCCGACTTTTGTTCAAATCAACATTCAACTTTTGCGTTTGTTTACGAAATGACATTCGTAAATTTTTGTCAGATTTTGTTGACAAATTTTGTAATAAATTAATTAAATATAAATGAAATTATTTCTTTTTTTGGCGTTGAGTGCGGCTATTTTTTACGCATTCAACACCAACATCCAGAGCAAAACGTGCGCCTTTATACCATCTAATCTCCGCTAGGACTCCCAGGGCGGTGCGCTCGCCCACCTAGGTTGTTCCCATTGTTAAATTATATAAGGTTAAGCAGATTTTGACATTTGCCAAGGCAAAGCTTCCTTAATAGAGTTGCATTTACGAAGGATGCAAAAAAGGGTAAAAAATCCCCCTTTAAGAAAATTGTAGTAGAAAAGGAATAAACGCCGTTCGCAAAATTTCAGGATTTTTTTCCGGAAATCTGTCTTTTCAACATTTGTTTTTAAAAATTATTAGCAAAATTAAATTAATTTTAAACTTAACTGTAAAAAGCATGCCCTTTTTGTGGGTATCAGTAAACATGTACGAAATAAGCTTAAAAACGTCAAAATTGAATCCTTTTTAATAACTTTCATCAATCGCAGGTATGAAAACCAATCTCTTAACGTCTGTGGCAGCGATCTCAGGAGCATGCCTCGGAGATCCAAAGGAGAAAAAAGCTGCACCTGAGCTTTCAGCGACCGCGATGGCAACTACGGGTCCGGACTCCCCGGAGATATCTTCCCTCCGCTCTGCGTACTTGGAAAAACGATTGGCCGCAAGGACCCTGAAGAAATATGAGGGAGTCTCTCAGGAAACGCTGTCGCTGAGTTCCAGAAGTCCGTGGAATTAGTGCAATCTCTGATACCGGATTTCCAAACCACTTATGTGCCAAAGGGGGTAAACGGAAACCCTTTCAAACGCAAGAGATCGGACGTGGAGTTAAAACCTCGCCCCGGAGTGGACAAACCAAGCTTTGCCAAAATAACTAAGGGCAGGATCCTTATAGGCATTCTTGACAGAGGGAACGACCGTTTGGCAATCCCCAAAGACCAGTGGCGACACGTCCGGAACGCGCGGTACAGCCGCGGTCACGGATGAGGGTTGGCACCAGGGACAGATTAAAATAGTCGCGTGTGACCGCGCATGAACTGTTGCACTATACAAGGCAGCAGCTGCAAGACTTGGTGAAGTCTACAAATGTGCAAAAATCGAGCTGATCGACCGGAATAGCATTCCGGCTTGGCCAAGGACAAGGGCATGGATTCCTGCCATCCCTGCAGAGCCTGAGAGAATTCTCACGATGCTGCGGATAATGAATCCTTCTCTCCTGAAGTGTCAAGGTGATGTTTCAATGCAGGCTTGATTTGCTTGCCTTGCTTGCCTAGACTTACCTTGCTTTGCTTTGAAAACTTGTATGGCCAAATAGAAGCTTCAAAAGCTGTCAGAAATACAGGATGAGACAAACAAGACAACAACAAGACAAACAGCGAAGCGCGTAAAGCGCTGTCAAATCTAGATTTGGGCTATTCGACGCTTTGAATCGCTTCAAGCAAGCAAAGCAAGGCTTCCACTGGGCCAACTTTCATACATTTCAGTAGAGTTCAAAAGAATTTTGACATTTCTCGGAGCAAAGCCAGCAAGGCAAGCGTGCATTGGGCCATCACCTTCACTCTGGTCGGGGATGGGGTAGGGCCTGATAGACAAGTGGTCTTCACCATGAATAAGGAGGCACTCGAGCCCTTTAAAAGTTACAATGGACTAGTGCATTAGAGTGTAGGTCAGATGGTTATCCACGTAAACCGTGTCTATGCAGAGTGCGCTGCCATCTCCGCTGCAACGTGGGTCTCGGATATCGAAGAACTTAAAGAGGAAAGGGAGGAGTCCGACCCGAAAAGCATGTTATCTGCCACAGCACTTTCGCAAAGTGACGTGAACAGCTCGGAGATGGAAGACAGCTTGCTGGACGGGGAGCAACCAATCCTTAGCGCTTTATCTCTGATGTTTCAGTCAGCAGGGCTCCCGTTACGCCACCTCGTCGTTGAGAGACAACCTCCGGGATGGGGCAGACCTCGACGATATGGGTAAGTCAGGGAAGTCTGAGCGCTCTCATGTTGGTGGTGCTTCAGATAAATCTGCACAAATCTAAATCGGCTTTCTAAATGCGGTATGGATGTGGTCCTCATCCAAGAACCCTGCGTCAACAGCTCGAGGATCTGCGGATTGGGCACTATTGGCTTCAAGCTTATTCGAGCTAGCGAGGAGGGCAAGGTCAAAACCTGCATTTTGGTGAAATGGAGCTTCTTGTAAGAATGCTTACAAGCTTTTTCCTTGATTAAAATTCAGCTTCAAACGATTTGTATGCTGACAAAAGGCTGCGGAAAAGAAAAAAATGCTATTATTTAGTTAAAATAATAAATTTTCATAAAAATCTTACCAAATAGACAATTAATTTTTCAAAATAAAAATAAAACAAACTTCAAAAGCTTTCAGTGTTGCTGTAATTTTGTTCGTATCAAGAATATTGGTTTTTACTACCATTTTCATACGATTTTGAAAAGAAGTAGCACTGTCACTCAGACAAGGAAGCATGAAGCCGAGAAGTGTCAAAAACGTCTCGGACTGCTTAACCTTATATTATTAAACAATGGTTGTTCCCTTAATACACACTCCCTTATTGGATTCCGGAAAGACACCGTACTTACTCTTCGCTCCCATTAGCAATCCTTCGAAAGAACTATTCCCTTCTTTTGGAAGCATTGCAATGGCTAGAAAAGGTCAGATTATTGTTTATTTGCTGGACTAGGGTTCTGTTGTTGCTGGTATTGTAAAAAAAACCTATTTCTGCCCAGAAGTAACGCTTTTGTTATAAATTGTCGTCCAAGGAATCAAGCAGTTTCAATAGGTTTGGACCAACGTGAAATTAGCTTAAGAAGAGTAAGCTACGAGGAGCAGGCGAATAATTGGTTAGTGTCGCGGCCGGGCTAACATTGCTCACATCTGGGCTCAGTCTGGATAAGTAATTTTATTTTTAACTACCAATCTTATCCTTCCGTTAGGAGGGGTAGCATGACCTACGTATGGAGAAGGTTTCACTGGTGATAAATCGCTACGACAGTCGGGACGTACCGCAAGGGGATACCGGAGCCTAGCGGTTTGATTTCCGGCCAAGGACTATTAATTCGGCCCTTGGGTAGTTCTTCTAACGGGAGTCCAAGGAAACGCGCAGTTTCAACAGGGTTGGGCCAGAGGGACAGAGGGGTTAGAAGAGTAGGTTCAATTGGACCATTGAAGAGATGTAGAGTATCAGGGGGGGCGGGGGGGGGCCTACCACATGCAGGGCATAAGCTTCAAATTGTATCATTTAGTCTGGATAAGTAAGAGTTTAACCCCACACTGTAACCAGACCTAAGCTATGCCATGGTGAATCTGGTCTCCCTTGGTAAGGTGCGTTCTTCTTCAGCAATATCGGGTGGAAGATTGTTTAGAACGGGACTCACAGGTAGAGATCTGACAAAAGTGTCAACGGACTCGGTGTGGATGTCGGTTAGAGCCCGCTAATGATTCCGCAGATCAAACGGCAAGGTAATATGAAGCCGGATCTCGTCATAATGCTTATGGATATGACTCCTTATGTTTTTCGGTGGCGGATCTGTGTCCAAAAGATGACGGTTTGGATGTCCTGGCCTGTGGCAGTTCAGAAGGAATTGTCTGCTAAGCATTTCCGCGTGCTCTCTTACATTGAGCAGTTTTGCATCTTGATGGAGGTGAGACTCAGGAGACATGAGGAGCAATCCCGTAGCAGTTCTGATAGCGGTATTTTGGCAGACTTGTAACTTCGTCCAGTTGGTGTTATGCACGTTAGGCGACCATATGGGTGCGGCATAGTCAAAGACTGGTCGGCCAATGGCCTTATATGTAGTCAGCAAAGTTTCTTTGTCATCATCATCATCAGCTCCATTATCGTGGGGAGGATTTTGCCGGTGGTATGGTCAGGCTCCTTGCGGCTAAAAAATCTGAAAGAGTGAGGAGATAACTATTTATTCTGTTGTGAAAAAAAAAAATGAATAAATGCCTTTTACAATTTTTATTTAATTTTTTTTGAATGACGTAAACAACCTTCAAATAGTTCTCAAAAAAATTGATTAATGTAAACGTGTAGTCAACTCAAATTTAAATCAACGGCACATGCGACGAAAATTGATTTCAAAATTGAACAATGTAAACAGGCCTTTATGAATGGAGTTGTGGACATTTTTATTTATTTATTTACATTTATGTATGCAGAAGAATTGCTTAAAATTGTTTTTGTTTATTCTACTTGTAATTAGAATTTCATCTTGGATATTTCGAGAATATTTCATCTTTTTTTCATAAGGCAGCACCGATATCCTGATGGGACTAATTGATCAACTACTCAAAGGAAATTCAGTCTCAGGGAAACATTGCGGACGGGCGCAACCCGCAGTGTATGGCAACGCTATAGTGGGGCGAGGAAGGAAGAGAGGCGCCTTTTCAGAAAAAAGAAACATGAAGCCGAAAGGCGTGAGTGTGAGGAGCTTGAGATGCTGGCTGGCAGGAATGATGCCCGAAAATTCTATGAAAAGATCCGGCGGATGACGGAAGGTTTAAAGACCGGGGCAAGTTCCTGTAAGGACAATAACGGCGACCTGGTAACCGACGTACAGAATGTACTTAAATTATGGAGCACTTCTCCTCACTGCTAAATTGCGAGGGAGACGTCCCACCACCTGACTATGATGAAGTGAGGATAGCTATATCCCGGCTCAAAAACAACAAATCGCCTGGGAAAGACGGACTACCCGCCGAGCTGTTCAAACACGGAGGCGAAGAGCTGGTAAAAAGCATGCGTCAGCTCTTATGCAGAATATGGTCATATGAGTGCATGCCTCCAGATAGGAATTTAAGTGTGCTCTGCCCAATCCACAAGAAAGGCGATCCCGCTAACCCCACCAACTACCGCGGAGTCAGTCTTCTTAATATTGTGTGAAAGATTGAAGCCCATCGTAGACAAACTGATTGGACCTTATCAGTGTGGCTTTAGACCTGGTAAGTCTACCATCGAACAGATTTTCACGATACGCCAAATCCTGGAGAAGACCCATGATAAAAGAATCGACACTCACCATCTCTTTGTCGATTTGCCTGTATGCCGCCATGTCTGAATTTAACTTCCCTGCAAAGCTTATACGGCTTTGCCAAATGACGTTGACCAAAACCAACAGCTCCGTCAGAATCGGGAAGGACCTTTCTGAGCCATTTGAAACCAAACGAGGCTTCAGACAGGGCGACTCCCTTTCGTGCGATTTCTTTAACCTGATGCTGGAGAAGATAATTCGAGCAGCAGAGCTAAACCGCAATGGCACAATCTTTTACAATAGCGTGCAATTGCTGGCGTATGACGATGATATTGACATCATTGGCCTTAACAGCCGCGCCGTAAGCGCTGCTTTCTCTGGGTTGGATAAGGAAGCGAAAAAAGTGGGTCTTGCGGTGAACGAGGACAAGACGAAGTATCTGCTATCATCAAAGAAAGAATCGGCGCACCTGCGCCTTGGCAGCCAGGTCACCGAGTTTGAAACGGTGAGAGACTTCGTCTATTTGGGAAGCAGCATTAACACCGAAAATAATATCAGTCTAGAAAGCCAACGGAGAATCACCCTTGCCAACAAGTGTTACTTTGGACTAAGTAGGCAATTGAGAAGTAAAGTCCTCTCTCGACAAACAAAGATCACGCTCTATAAGTCTCTCATAATACCAGTCCTGATGTACGGCTCGGAATCATGGACAGTGTCAAGAGAAGATGAGATGGCCCTTGGAGTATTTGAGAGAAAAGTTCTCCGGAAGATTTATGGTCCTTCCCGTGATGCCAACGGCGAGTATCGAAGGAAATTTAACGATGAGCTGTACGAGCTTTACGCAGACCTGACCATAGGATTAAAGCCCAAAGGCTCCGCTGGCTGGGTCATGTTATGCGAATGGACAAAGAAGCACCAGCACAGAAAGTTTTCCTATCGACACAGAGGAAGGGGAGACCTCGACTGAGATGCAAACAACAGGTGGAGGATGACTTGAACTCCCTTGGGGTTTGCAATTGGCGTCAGTTATTGCTAAAAAGGAATGACTGGCGTGCTTTGATACGAAACGGCCAAAATCGCCTAGGCGGTTAAGCGTCATTGTGACGCAAGCCAAGATTATTATATATACTCAAAGGAAGGAAAATACTTACCAGACCCCCGGACACCTCCCCTGAATTCCGACTGCTCGTTCTACTCTGAACTAACTTAACTGTCGCCGATCTTTTCAGGGCTCTCTAGAACTCCATCCCTGTGTAACCTACGCCAAGTTGCGGATGAAGACATCAAGGACATGATGGTTTTCTTTAACCCCTCTAAATGGTTCGAAGAGGAGGCGTAAAGTTGTCGGTGGTATCTCAAACTGGCCTAAGTCTGCGTCTGCGGCAGCCTCTTCAACCTAATCTACTGTTGACTGGAATCAAAAAAGTTATTGGTTATCTTAACTAACGGACTATTCAAACTATAAGTTTATATCAAAAAAAATTCAGTCTTTAAACTTCATCGAAGACGTTATTGCGTTTTTGATTAAACAATTAACGATTATGTAAAGTGTAAGTGATAAAAGTTGTTGCATTTAATGTTAACAGTACCAATTATGAAAGGCCCTACAACTTAACAGTAACTGTGAAGTGGTATCCTCTATATTTACTCACGGGACTAATTATCACCACCGGGTTCCTGTTTTAAAAGAGTGCATATATTTTACTGGTATATAACGTAATTAAGGGCGCGAGGAAATAAGGTTCGCATACCATTAAAAAAAAAACTTAAATCGGTACTCACGTAGCGAACTCGTTCAGTCAACTTGAGCCAATTAGAACCAAATTCGCACTTATTTTATGCATCCCCTTTGCCAAAGTATCATCTTAATTATGCATAAGAGTTGTGTTCATAATGAATAACAAACCCATATGTACACGCGTATTTGTGTCACAAGTCAAAAAAGCTTAAGTCGATACAAACGTGAATTGGTGTTTTAAATTACCTTTGGAAACTGTTTTGAGGTGGGCCAAACTTAGTTTTTCACAAATCCGCTTATGTATGAATTTTCTAAGCTGAGTTCTGTTAATTGCTGGATCGTGCATTGTTTATGAAGAATACGTCAAAGGATTTAATACGGCGTATGTCTACTTAAGTTGTTATGCCTTATAACTAGCGTTACATTCCAAACGATGTCAACGGCTTTGCAAAAGCACAAAAGCAAAACAACATACATTTTCTAGTCCCCGTAAGGCTACGCACTTAAAAAAAAGATCGCATACGAACACAAAACAATTGTTTGCCGTCGTTGCCATTTAAGTAAGGAGCATCAACAACTCGGTGCCACCCCTTCGCCGAAGCCAAAACACTCGAGCATATGCATTGCTGTTATGTGCATCCTTCTTCATTATCACATCCTGCCGTTACCAGCTCAAATTTATGTATGTATAGAAGTTTACAGAATGAATGCTGTACCTCTGGTTCTAACACAAACGCTTTCATTTTCAATATGCCTCAAACTTCAACTGGTTTTTTTTCTCGTATTTTATTGATTAATTAATTATTCAATTTACCGGTTCCTTGCGGCCATGCCCTCCCTGTTATCCGTTCATAATATATTGTGTACCGGTTTTTAAGCGCTCCGTATTATTTGATTTTATATGACAGATACAGCCATAGATGAATTGTACGGCTTCGTACGAAACCAAATTTCAGGTATAATTTTTGTATACTCAGTTGTGCCTCACGAACTATTTTATGTAGATGTCGTCTTACTCTAACAAATGGAAACTCATGCAGAATAGCTCACATGTTTGTGAGCTAACTAAGAGAATTCTGCCGACTCCTAAGGCTAGCTTCCTTGGATCCAAAAACAAATATAATGAAAATTTTAATTTCAGTTCAAAAAAGCAAGATCTCTTCCCGAAACGAAGAAGTTAACCTCATAATAGTGATTAACTGCACCAAAGAAACAAATTTTACCACAAACTTTAATTTTAACTCGAACATTATAACATCTTCAAGAAACTTGTGAAATAAAATGGGCGTGATCGGCAAACGCAACTTAGACCACATACACACATATTTCAGTAAAAAAACAGCCATTGTCAAAATTTTAGTTTTTTTTTTAATGTTTATCATTGTGTATAACACAATGATACACAATGATGTTTATAAATTTTATATTAATGAAAACATAACGAAAATGTGTAAGTTAGTATATAATTGACAAGAGCATCCAATTCATATACTTTTTGTTGGTTAGAACTTGATAGCCATCTGTGTTGAAATTCTACTACTTTTCCCTGAAAATACAAACCTCTAGGTGCTTTCCGTAATCATTATTTCGTATTCTTCTGCTTTTACTTGAAGCATTCCAATAGGTAGTTTACTAACCAATTATTTGTTTTTCTATGCTAACACATTCGTTTATCACTTTTATAAAAATTTAAAGTTAATCAAATTTATGTAAGTATCTAAACGAGTGCAAATGTGGGCAAACACTTTTTTCAGGAATCCATAAAAAATACTGCAAACTTTCATTTTTTGTTTACATAGTTAGAAGATTTAGTAAGTGTTAGCACACAAACTTTTTGTCTCTCCTAAGTACCAAAGGTAGCAGATATGAAGTATAGGCCAAAATCCTATCAAACATGTGCCTGCCAACTTGTTTATGTGTGGTTTTAGGTTCCACGGTCTGGCGGTACAGTGCTGAGTATATATGGCTAGGTTTGAAGCTAACTTGTACTTCCTTACTCTATTTATATTTTACCTTCTATGTATACGTCCGTTGTTATGTATGTAAATGCATATGTTTGTATAAATGTCTGTTGAATGATTTTTTTTATCCAGTTTACTGCCAGCACTTCGCGTAGATTATTTTAAGCGATTAACTTTGTATGGGGTTTAATATGATAATCCCTGGCTGTTTGGCGGCTCATAAATGTTATCGAATCCATCATCGCCTTTAACAATAACAACAAAACATCAACAACCAAAAAATTATAGCAAAACAAAGCAAATTCAATTCAGCAAATTGCGGGTTAGAGTTTAAATATGATATCTACCTGAATGGTATAATAAAGCGGTAAACTTATATTTCATAAGTGGTTTGTGCTTTACTTTGATCTTGGAATATTAGCCGGTGCTTTTGTTTTGAGTATTTAAGTAACAGGGTGGCAAGCTATGAAAGGCTGTATTGTAAGAACTGTGTTTTTTTTTTTGGTTAACTACCCCTTATTATGTCCGGTATTAGCGAATGGATTTTTACCAAAACAGACGTATGGACCTATCCTAGTCCTATTTTAAAAATTTTTTTTTAACATTTCCCTGTCAAAAATTCAAAATCAACAATTTTTTAAAAATGTTCAGGTTTTTTTTTATTTTTTTTTTCAAAACTACTCTAACAGGAAGCAACGTTTTTAGTTTCAATTAACATGACTTCCTGTTAAATAAACACTATCTGATGTTAATTTAACATTCAGTTTCTCGATTCATGTTTAATAAAATGTGTGAAATTATTCTGCAGGCACATAAACGTCAAGGTCGAATTCTCCCTCAATCAATTTTACCCCTTTCTTCCATAGGCAAACCTTATTATCTAGCTGAGAAAGCCAAAGTGTTAATTGTCGTAATTTATAAGAGACTTTGCACACTGGTAGATAATGGTAAGATGGTTGCTTATAATATTTGTTTTTGTTCTTATACTACTTACTTATACACTACATGCCGAAGTCTCTTTAAGGCTCGGTTTTTCAGCACAAGTTTAAACCACAGAAAAAGTTGAAAAGAGTACAAATTGGCCGTTTAAACTAAGTTTAAGCTCGCCCTGAAGTTTAAACTTGCACTGAAAACCCGATGATGGTAAATCAAGAGACAACTACTTGTGACCATTAGGCTGCAACGTTATTTTTATACCTTTCATGAACATGAAATGGTATTATAACTTTGGTCCGATGTTTGTAAATATCAGAAGAAGAAGAGATAGACCCATCAATAAGTATACCGAAATGATCAGGATGACGAGATGAGTTGATTTAGCCATGTCCGTCTGTCTGTCTGTCTGTCTGTCTGTTTGAACGCAAACTAGTCCCTCAGTTTTTGAGATATTTGGCTGAAATTTGGTATGCGGCCACCATTTTCCAATATAGGAATCATTTGTCGGAACCAGCAAGATCGGACCAATATAACATATAGCTCCCATACAACCGATTATTCCGATAAACGGATTTTGGGCTATAACTCCTGTAATTAAACACGAAGGAACGTGAAATTTTATAAGTGTTGCTATATTTATATGTGATATATCGGTGCTGAAAATCATAGAGATGGGATAAATATTTCACATAGCTCCCATACAATCGATTATTCCGATAAACGGATTTTGGGCTATAACTCCTGTAATTAAACACGTAGGAACGTAAAATTTTGGAAGTATTGCTATTTTTATATGTGAAATATCGATGTTGAAACTCATAGGGATGGGATAAATATTTCACATAGCTCCCATACAATCGATTATTCCGATAAACGGATTTTGGGCTATAACTCCTGTAATTAAACACGTAGGAACGTGAAATTTTGGACGTACTGCTATTTTTATATGTGAAATATCGATGTTGAAAATCATCGAGATTGGATAAATATTTCACATAGCCCCCATACAATCGATTGTTCCGATAAACGGATTTTGGTAGATAACTCCTGTAATTATATAGGTAGGAACGTGAAATTTTGGAAGTATCGCTATTTTTATATGCGAAATATCGATGTTGAAAATCATTGAGATGGCATAAATATTTCACATAGCTCCCATACAATCGATTATTCCGATAAGCGGATTTTGGGCTATAAGTCCTGTAATTAAACACATAGGAACGCGAAATTTTGGAAGCATCGCTATTTTTATATGTCAAATATCGATGTTGAAAATCATTGAAATGGGATAAATATTTCACATAGCCCCCATACAATCGATTGTTCCGATAAACGGATTTTGGTAGATAACTCCTGTAATTATATCGGTAGGAACGTGAAATTTCGTTAATGTTGCTATTTTAGAATGTGGAATGTCGATGTTAAAAATCAATGAGATTGGGCCAATATAACACATCGTCCCCATATAATCGATAGCTCCGATAATTTCGGTATGAGCTAAAGTTAAATTCACACAGGCTGTACTGGGGATCAAACAGTGAAAATCGTGACGCTTATTCATGAAAGGTATTTAGCCTTCGGCACAGCCGAAGACAGCTTTCCTTACTTGTTATTACTACTTTTTACTAATTTATATTAGGTTTGTTTATTGGGCTGCTCTAGCTTACGCCAGATTGAGATATTTCACAAAATTGTGTTTAACGAACACTTTTATTGCTCTAAGTTGCTCTATCTTTTGTTTCATGAGTACGCTCAAAACAAAACTAGAGTAATCCAGATCACAAATTTCTGCTCTAGCATTTTTTATGGAGTAAGTTAGAGCAGAGAAGCAATTGTCAGTCAGGAAAAAATAAATTTTTGAAAACTTCAAAAAAATTAGCTTGCAAGAAAATCAATGTTTGTGTATACGTGAATTTGAATTAATTTTGAAGATTTAAACAAAAAAACCAAATAGAAAGAAACTATCGAGATTCAAGTGTTTCATGGCATTACTGCTCCGAGTTGCTCTAAGTTGCTCTATTTCTATTTTGACAGCTGCCCTGCTCTGCTCTGCTCTAACCTGCTCTGAACTTTTTTTTGGTCAGTAAACAAACCTATTAAGTCGCTTTCTTGTTTGCAGCCTCATTTAGGTACGAAATTTTAAAATCAGACTCTTGAAACTTGGAACATGGCTCAGAACTCCGTGACAATCCAATGTGAACGAAAAAAAATCAGATAGGTGGCGCACGGATCGAAATATACGCTAGATTTATTTAAAAATGAAAATTTTGCGACTTATGTTTAAGTAACTTCCCGGTAAGATAGATTATTGAAACTTGGCATATTAATAAGCAATTCATGACCTTGCGATCGATTTTCGAATAGGTTAGGTTAGGTTCAAGTGGCTGCCGCAGGGGCACACCTAGGTCGGTTGTGAAAGGCCCGTTGTTTTACCATCAACACTAGGAAAGTCAGTCCCGGGACTCGGCCATATGGAAAATCCGTGAGTTGTTGGGATTATCGACATAGCAGAATCTCGGGACTGACACTCCTAAACCGACACCGTTAATCCTCCTCGAGCCATTTAGATGACTTGATGAGTGCCCGGTTAATACTCCTATTAATATGGAGATTTCTCTCCTTCTTAGGACGTGAATGTCTCTAGATCTTTTATGATCCCATTTTGGCCAGGTTTGTTTGGTTATCCGGCACCATTTTTTCGTTGCCTCGACAGAGTGTGTACGCCTTCAGCATTAGCTTACATGTGGCAAACGGCATACCTATGTAAGAGCTTTTTATCCCGAAGAACCTTCACGCGGTTCTGTTGGGCGTCAGTTCAGAATTGAACTAGTAATTTTTTTTGCATGACTTCCCACGGGAAACCGCTGTAAACTACAAACTTGAAACTTGACACATTTTTCAGAACCCGGTGACAATACAGTTCCTCATGAACAAATTTCTCGAAAATTTGTTTGAAATTGGAAACCTTGCGATCGATTATAATTATTAATTTATTGGCATAAATTTGAGGACATAGTGGCAATAGAATTTTTAGAAATCATTGAATAACTTCATGGTCAGCTACAAACTTGACACATTTTTCACAACCCGATGACAATGGGATTCCTCATTAAAAAAATGTTGTTAGGCGGCGCACGGACAGAGTTATCTGGAAAACTTTTACTAATTTCTTGGCGACCTACTGACATGAAACTTCACACATAGTTCAGGACTCGATAACAATACAATTTTTAGGAATCATAGTTCGGGTAGGTGGCGCGATGGATACATCAATCTAGTGATATAAATTCAATTGAAAACCTTTAGAATGAAAACGAGAGACACATATTGAAAAAAGAATGCGGCAACAAAACTTAAATAACAATAACAATAACAATAACAATAACAATAACAATGACAATAACAATAACAATTTATTTAACTGACAGTTGTGACTGTAAGACATAGTTTTTTAAAGCACATCGACAGATTTTGATTACAATGTGAAAAAACATTATCTAATAAGATTAAGCTCTTGAAATAAAACCTATATTTATATTTAGAATAAATAAAAACTTTAGAAGTTTTATGTTGGCGAGGGAAAAAGAAGTTAAAAGGGAGGATAGTTAGTTGGATTGCAATCACATTAAGCTCACTGAGTTGAAGTAATCATGAATCACCCTTCTGTAGTTGCTCCTGCGCAAAGTACCCTACCAAAAATCGGGAAAATACCGAAAAGTCCTGGTATTATTATTATATCTAGTTGAGAACGAACAGTCAAGCTATCACCATCATCCTCAACTCTTGTAGGAGCATAGGGCCTCCTAATGTACATACATACAAACTTGTTGAGGTTTTTGATTTCAAGATTTGTTAAGACAATCCACATAACTCACACTTTGTATTGTCATGACGGGCTATACACTGAAATAAAAAGGTTGAAAGTGCACATTGAAAGTAACATATCAAAACCACTTTCAAATCGATTATGGTAGCAGAATCTGTAATTACTGTAAAATTGGCAGTAAAACATGTAATTTTTGAAAAATATCAATTAGTGATTTGAGTCCACTTTCAAATTTACAGTAATTCATGTCAATATGATAGTGTCCACTTTCAAATTTACAGTAATTTATGTCAATATAATAGTATATTCGAAGAATAATAGGGGGTCACTTTCAAAATTGATATTACCCACTGGTGGTCCAATATGACAGGGTTTACTGTTAATTTGACGGCCGTTTCTTGTAGATTTTTTTTTCATTGTACTTCATTTGTTGTATACATTTATCTGGGAGTGCATAAAGTTATAAATTGTATAGAGATTTGAGAAGGGCGTGTGTGGATCAACAAATCAGTTTCATAGAGCAAATCTGTGTGCTTTCTAACGTTGCAACTTTCCAGCTGTTTTCCCATTGAAGGCAACTAATTTCGAATCGAAAGTCATTATTTCTATACTTATGCTGCTTATGCTTATGGATACACACACGGAGATTACCTCCAATAAATCTTCTTTAATCAGATCCAAATTTTACGCGGATACACACAAAATTGAAGATTAACAATCAGCGCACTAGATGGCTTTGGTTGTAGTACTTGCGGTTTAAAATTAGATGTCTCTCTTTTTTGGTGACATCTAGTGTCCAGTAGCGGCAAACTCGTAATTTTGGTAGTGGTCGTTGCGATGTTTGTTTATTTATCGATTACAGTAGCGGTCAAATAGTTATGATATCTGCTCAAATCTTCTTAATTTTTGGGAGTTTATAATGAAGATTATGCTCAAGTTAACTCCCGAAAGCGGAGATAATTCGGAATTTGCGCTAATGTATCAGCCGTATTACATGAAGTATTAAGTAAAAAGGGTTGTGGCACTATGACATTCAAGGTATGCTAAATGTTATGTTTGAAATATAAATACGCTTAAATGTATTCCCATGAAATGTGTTTTTCTATTTGGTGGAAATTTTTTGGCACTCTACCATGCACTACAGTGGGGCGTTTGGTTATAATATTTCAAGAATAATTGATGTGCTTTCAATCGCTTTCGTACATACCAACCAAACTCAGACGATCATAATGAAAGACGGATATGTATGCAGCTACATTTTGAATATATCAGCTTATTCGAGTTTATTTGAGTATAATTGAAGCGAAACAAACGCCTGAAGGCATCCATTTGGTTTTCATGCGGTTGCCATCTGTAAATTCGGCGATGTCTCCCTTTTTCTCGTCTACATTTTAACATTAAAAATATTTGTTGTGGCAAAACGATTTTCTATGCTTTACTTTGGTGTGGTATCAATTTTCATTATGTTAAACATGCCGCTTGCTGACTCCTTCTCCGACCTCCAAAGTGATATATCCACTCTCCTGTCGCGCTGCCATTTCGTATATTTTGCTTTGCAGTAACTCCGCAGTAGTCGTGCGAGAAGCCCATGCAGACTGAGTCGTTGAATTTAGCTCATAAATGAGTCTTAGCTGTTGGCATCTATGCTATAATACATGTATATGAATGCACACATACATGCATAGATAACAGTGGAAAGGGGGGATTCAATTTCTTTTCCTAGTACAGATAAAAAGATATAATAAAAATTACACAAAAAAGTACTAAAACTAACAAAAAATATAGTTAAAATTGATCAAAAAATGGAGTAAAAATTATACAAAAAATAAAGTAAAAGTTACACAAAAAATATAGTAAAAATTGCACAAAAAATAAAAGGGCTTCTCTTAAATTTTTTTTTTTGCAAAAAAAACCACAAAAAACTACATTGTATTGTCAAATTCAAGGCAGTCTTACTATACTGCCGTCCATAGAAAGAAGGTAGTAAACGCAATTGCCGCCAACAGCAAGAAGGCAGTAAAATCATTCTCTTGCCTGGTATTTTACTGCTTCTTGCCGATGACGGCAATGAGTTTACTGCCTTCCTGCTATGTACGACAATATAGGGCTATTCTCTCTAAATTTTTTTCGAAAATAACACACTGGACTATTGTCAATTTTTTTTTTTCAAAGTTTTTTTCATGCAACTTCAAAAAACGTGTGTTTTTTGTATCTGCTGGAAAAATTTTGGCAGTAGTTTAGCAATTTCTTGTGTTATTTTTGAAAAAAAAATTTGAGAGAATAGCCTTATACTGCCGTCCTTAGCAAAAAGGCAGTATGTTACAAAAATTGATTATCGAGAAAACTGAAGTTGAAGTTTGGGTGTGTTCAAACTAAATAACTAGTTATTTTGCTGCATAACAGACATAAAGGAATATTGAGATATTAAAAGGCTTCATGTAGAATCATTTGCATCTGATTATGTGCGAAAATTATCCCTGGGGCCTTAAAGGATCAGCGAACTGCCTTTCTGCTTTGTAAATCGAAAAGCAGTAAAATATCAGGTTTGTTTATTGGGCTGCTCTAGCTTACGCCAGATTGAGATATGTATTTCACAAAATTGTGTTTAACGAACACTTTTCTTGCTCTAGGTTGCTCTATCTCTTGTTTCATGAGTACGCTCAAAACAAAACTAGAGTAATCCAGATCACAAATTTCTGCTCTAGCTTTTTTTATGGAGTAAGTTAGAGCAGAGCATGATAAAAATACTACACCCTGCTAGACAGTGCTTTGACATTCTGTCAGCTTTGTAATGTTGCCTTTGAAAACGTGATAGAAAATCTTGATGTAAATACAAAACAGCTGATATTTACATCACGATTTTCTATCACGTTTTCAAGGGCAACATTACAAAGCTGACTGAATGTCATAGCACTGTCTAGCAGGGCAGGTAAAACCGTTAATGACACTAATGACGTTTTTAAGCTTTTCTCATACTCATTTTTTTTCTCATTACTTTTCTGAATGGAGTTTTCAATCAAATAAATCAAAATAATTTTTTTTTTAATTTTTGTTGAATTTACGCGTAAGTTTCTTACTATAATTGTTAAAAATAGGAACTGTGAAAGCGGAGCCGATGAGCCCCCTCTAGCAAACTCATCTGCCATCTCATTTCCTGGCATACCACAGTGTCCAGGCATCCACTAACACGTGCATTGTAAATTGAAAAATATTTTTGGAATTTTTCCAATTTTTTTATTTTCAAATTTTTTTTTAAATATTTTTTTCTGTTTGACTGACATATTTTATATTGCTTAAATATGTCAAAATAAAATCAGAAGAGAGAAAGGTTTTACCTTACAGTATTTTTATTGTGGAGCAGAGAAGCAATTGTCAGTCAGGAAATAATAAATTTTTGAAAACTTCTAAAAAATTAGCTTGCAAGAAAATCAATGTTTTTTACCACGCTTTTATTAGGTTCACTTGTATGTTTGTTTGTTTGTTTGTTTGCTTGCTTGTATGTATGTAACTCTCGTTCGGTTTAAGCCCCAGCGGCCCAAAAACCGTAAAATGTCCCTAAAATATGGGTATCAAACGAAAGGTGAAGGCCCCAGGTCTCTTTTGGACATCGACATATTTCGATAAATTTATCGATAACTGAGTTATCGGTAAAAATGTGGTTGCCCGAAAACCTTAAAATTTCCCTACAATATGTGTATCAAACGAAAGGGGAGGGCCCCAGGCTTCACTTGGACTTCGATATATTTCGATAAATTTATCGATAACTGAGTTATCGGTCAAAAAATGATTGTCAAAAACCTAAAAAATTCCCTACAATACGGGTATCAAACGAAAGGGGAGGGCCCCAGGTTTCACTTGGCCATCGACATATTTCGATAAATTTATCGATAACTGAGTTATCGGTCAAAATGTGGTTGCCCGAAAACCTTAAAATTTCCCTACAATATGGGTATCAAACGAAAGGTGAAGGCCCCTGGTTTCATTTGGACATCGACATATTTCGATAAATTTATCGATAACTGAGTTATCGGTCAAAATATAATTGCCCAAAAACCTAAAAAGTT
The DNA here is from genome assembly GCA_964058755.1 of Campiglossa producta. NCBI lineage: Eukaryota > Metazoa > Arthropoda > Insecta > Diptera > Tephritidae > Campiglossa > Campiglossa producta. The sequence goes on from CAXKVI010000002.1 coordinate 113,406,453, forward strand.
CCCTACAATATGGCTCTCAAACGAAAGGTGAAGGCCCCAGGTCTCATTTGGACTTCGATATATTTCGATAAATTTATCGATAACTGAGTTATCGGTCAAAATATGATTGCCCAAAAACCTTAAAATTTCCCTACAATACGGGTATCAAACGAAGGATGAGGGCCCCTGGTTTCATTTGGATTTCGATATATTTCAATTAATTTATCGATAACTGAGTTATCGGTCAAAATGTGATTGCCCAAAAACCTTGAAATTTCCCTACAATATGGGTTTCAAACAAAAGGGGACTGCCGCAGGTTTCATTTGGATTTCAATATATTTCGATAACTAAGTTATCGTCAAAATGTGAGGCCCAAATACCTTAAAATTCCCTACAATATGGGTATCAAACGAAAGGGGAAGGCCACAGGTTTCATTTGGATTTCGATATATTTCGATAAATTTATCGATAATTTCATAGGACATTTGACTAAAAAGTAAAAAATAAATATAGTTTAAAAAACTAAAACTCACGCTTTTAGAGAGTATTGAACTAAAAAGTTGAAAATAATTTTAAAAACCCTACACAGTAGTATTGTGGAAAAAGCGTGGTCCGCTTTTTGCCATAATTTTCGTATATCGAGCGCTCGACGCTTTTCCCACATAATGCTAGTTTCTTTACTGCGCTTTCATTAGCTTTACTTATACATACATTCATATGTATGTTTTCTTGTTTGTATGTAACTCTACTTCAGTCTACCCGATAGTGGCAAATGACTGTCACAAAAACCTTGAAATGTGCCTTCAATATGGGTGTGAAACGATAGGAAGTTGCATTTGGACTTCGATATATTTATCGATAACTAAGTTATCGGTCTAATGCCTACTGCCTGTATCAAACGAAAGGGAAGGTCCACAGGTTTCTATTGGACTTTGGAATATTTCTATATATATATATCGATAACTGAGTTATCGGTCAAAATGAGGTTGTCCAATAATATTGAAAATTGCCTACAATATGGGTATCAAACGAAAGTGGCCCAGAGGTTTCGTTTGCAATGCGTTATACATCGATATATATATCGATTACTTCATAACACATTTAACTAAAAAGTAAAAATAAATATAGTTTAAAAAGTGAAAACACGCGCTTTGAAAGAATATTGCCCCAAAAAGGTAAAAATAATTTAAATAAAAAACGAAGCTTATGGAACAAAGCGGACCACGCTTTTTCCACAGTACAACTGTGTAGGGTTTTTAAAATTATTTTCAACTTTTTAGTTCAATACTCTCTAAAAGCGTGAGTTTTAGTTTTTTTAAACTATATTTATGTATACGTGAATTTGCATTAATTTTGAAGATTTAAACAAAAAAAAACCAAATAAAAAGAAACTATCGAGATTCAAGTGTTTCATGGCATTTCTGCTCTGAGTTGCTCTAAGTTGCTCTATTTCTATTTTGACAGCTGACCTGCTCTGCTCTGCTCTAACCTGCTCTGAACTTTTTTTTGGTCAGTAAACAAACCTATCATTTACTGCTTTTTTGGATTGTAAAAAAAAAAATCTATTATTTTTTGGAGAGATACTGCCTTTCTGCTTTGTAAATTCAAAATAAGTAAAAATTATTTTACTGCTTTATTGGTTTGTAAGTCAAAGTTGCTGCCTTTCCCTCCATATATTCCAAGCAGCATTCTTAACTTTCTGAGCATAACGGCAGTATATTTTCATCTATACTGCCTTTTTACACTGTGATACCTTTATACTGCTTTTTATTCTGGAAAGATACAAGAGATTCTAGATGTATCACTAACTTAAACCTTGTTTTATCGTTGAAATTGCATTCTGACCGATAATTGTTATAATCAGTGGATTGTAAGACATTGAAATAATGTAATGGTATCGAAATTCCTAAAAGGCAGTAAAATGATTTTACTGCCTTCTTGGTAAGGACGGCAGTATAGTAAGACTTGAATTTGGCACTTATTAAACCAAAAAATGTAGGTATATATTAGAATGTCCTGAAGTTTCAAAGTTATTTTATTTAAACGCATACCCCTTAATTTTGACCATTATGCCTTAAAAAGTATCCTGACAAAGATTTATGCAAATCGGACCACAGCAAACCGTGCCATTCAAGTTGTCAGTAAAATAGTACTACATTCCACTGCGTTTTGCTAATTTAATAATTAAATACTTGGGTGACCGAGCTTGCTCGGTGCTATTGATTTAGCTCTAACTTTACTTACCCTAAATGAGCCCAAAATTAAAAATATTCCCAAAATAAGCCATAAGTCATCCCAAAACGACCCCAAAAAGGCACTTAAATGTTCCCAAAATGATTCGAAATTGAACCCAAAACGACCCAAAAATTATCCCAAAACGATCCTAAAATGATCCCAAAATGCTCCAAAAATGATTCCAAAATTGCCCCAAAAAACCCTTAAATATGCCCAAAATGTTCCGAAAATGACCCCAAACCGACCGCAAAAGGACCTTCAAATGTTCCCAAATAATCCAAAATTGAACCCAAAATTATACCAAAATGACTCCAAAATTATACGAAAGTGACCGCAAAATTTTCCCAAATTAATCCAAAATTGTACCCAAAATAATCTCAAAATAGCTCCATATTTATCCCAAAGTGACCCGTAAATGGTCCTAAAATTATCCTAAAGTAATCAAAATATGATCCCAAAAATATACAATACAAATACAATACCGTAAATGGTAACCCTGGGCGGCCATATTGGCATGTCTTGCTACAAAATTAATTTTTTTTGTAGATAGGTGGCAACCGTGTAAGCCGCCTCAGGTGGCAACACCCAAGTGGAATGAATTAGAATCAATTCAACTATATACATATATTCAAAATTTTATCCAAATCGGTCAAACGGTTCCCGAGATATAAGATATATTCGTTTTTTTCCTTCAAATTGCTGTATCGTTACCCTTTAAGGACTTCGAACTAATTGACAGGATAATTGAAACATTTAAATTATCTTTCAAGGACATGGAAGCAATGTCCTTTAAAATTATTATTCTCCAACTTTTCCGAAACTCTATGTGTTTTAAAAAATTGTATTGTAATAAGAGTTCTGAAAATGTGTATATAAATATTTAAGGATGCACAGGAGATGGGCAGGACATACCCCAGAAATTGATGTTACAATATGAGTATCAAATGAAAGGTGTTCATGAGATAATGAAAGTAGCATAAGTTTTATTTCTACATCTCAATCCGTTTCGGAGATATCGACCATACTAAGTAATACAATTAACTTCTTTTCATATACATACATACAAGCACGAAAAGAACATATGTTACTCATACGCCATGTAGGACCAATTATTTTTGATAGAAAACATATTTACGCAATTCACAACCTCTAGTATTTCGTCCTATTTGTCTATTTTTCAAAAAATTTATATTGGAAAAAATGGAAACATACAACGAAAGACGAATACGACACTCCTTGTGAATTGCCCAATTGTTACGCAATCTACTAACACACTTTTGAAACTCCAATGACCTTCTCTCGTGAATACTTTTTTTAATATCCTTGCAAAGAATCCTTTGATCCTTTTAAAAGTTCAAAGGTGGAGATTTGTTTCTCAGTCTTTTAAATATGAGGCAAATATTAAAATTATGTACTTCCTAGAACTAACGTTGGGCAAAGACATTTTGGGCCTGCTGACGTTAAAATTTTTCATATTCGCTACCTGAATTTTATTATCGGACAAGACAAGGCGAGGCCCTGAGCTGGAAAGATGAGTTAGATACAATTCGGTTTTCTCATAAGGCAGCTCGCAGTAAAGCGAGAACGTAACAGCTTATGTGAAAACACTACCGTCATGAAAACATTTCCAGCTAGGATGCTTATATACAAAGCTTTTAAAATATCTTTTAATATTATGTTCGCGGACATATCGACAAAGTGCATGATTCGCTTTACCAGACGTCATGTGAATTATCTACACACGTTTGCCCAATCCAACATATCCTGTCGTCTGCTTTGCAGCGCTTGTCTAACCACTGCCTAGAGATATCAGTATATGTATTGCCACAAGTATACCCAGGCAGCATTTTGTAAATTTTCTTGGGAATCAAGTTCGCGATAAATAAGCTCAAAGTTATAATCCAATAAAGATGGATTGTGTTACGGAGCAGTACTCAGTTCGATATCTAAAAAGTACTCCAATTGGAGTATGAGAGTACTCCAAAGTAATCCTTTTTCATATCAAAAATATGCTCCAATTAACATTGCGATGTCCTAGGACTGGACCACCTACCTTCGCTTTGTTTCTGGTTCTACTGTCAGAGCGATCGTGTCGATTTTTTTATCGATAAAGCACAAGAAATGATCGGCTTTCAATAAGATGAAGGTAGGTCCGCTGAGGTATTGCAAAGGATTACGATTGGAGTACTCCAATATCATAAAATTGGAACACATGATCCAATGATTTTTGCAGGGTGGTTTCCATACAATGACTCTCGCTGAATGTAATTCGCCATTAGTGGTAGACCAAGATCCCAGAGCCTAAAAGCGTCACTTATTTTATAATGGATGAAACCAATACCGATCGGTAGTCCTCCCCGAATCTAGAAAGAATGTGAAAATTTCAAAGCTGTGCCTATGACAATGGCCTAGGAATCGGGGGCCAAAGTCGCCAAAAAATTACCCTAACTTCACTTATTTTATAATGGATGATTTTTACATATTTGACGTAGATTACCACCCCGCGTCAGTATCAAATGTTGTTAGACCCGTACCAGTGACAAGGCTCCAGCCAGACACCCACAGTTCGCGGATTTTCCTACCCTGCCTTTAACTACCCAATATTTTCCCATTTTTTGTAGAATACTACCCTCAAGTAGTATCAGGAATTTTTAGACTTCGTTCCATGGCAAAAACTTCAGCCAGACACCTCAAAACTCGGGAAATTTCACTAATTTTTACTGCGCTTTCACATGTTTAAGCGGGTTTGCCCAACTTTGGCCTCTTTTAAATAACAGATCTTCACACATGTGTCGTAAAATACTACCCTTAAGTAGAATCAAGCATTGCCAGGCATCATCCCATGGTAGCTTTTTTTCCTATTAATTTATTTTCTCTTGTTTGTCCCACTTTTACTACTTTTAAATGATGGATCTTTTCACATGTGTCGAAGAACACTACCCTTAAGTAGTTTCAGTAATTTTTAGACTTCGTCCCATGGCGAAAACTTCAGCCAGACACCTCAAAGCTCGGGATTTTTACTAATTTTCACAGAGAATTCACTTTCTTCAGCAGGTTTCTCCAACTTTGACTACGTTTAACCGGCGGATCTTTACACATGTGTCGTATAACACTACCCTTAAACAGCATCCGGTATTTCCAGACTTCATCCCATGAAAAAACTTAACCCTAACAACCCAAAGCAGGGGGACCTTTCATCATTTTTTATGTGCTTTCACATGTCAAATGGGCTTACCCAACTTTGGCTGCTTTTAAATGGCGGATCGTTACACATGTATCGCTGAACACTACCATTAACTATTATCAGGCATTTTTAGACTTCGCCCCATGACAAAAACTTCAGCCAGACACCTCAAAACTGAGGAATTTTATAATTCTTACTGCGCTTTCAGATGTTTAATTGGGTTGGTCCAACTTTGGCTGCTTTTAAAGGGCGGATCTTTTCACATGTCTCAAAGAACACCACCCTTAAGTGGTATCAGGTACTTTTGGACTTCGCCCCATGTCAAAAACTTCAGCCAGACACCTCAAAACTGAGGAATTTGTATAATTCTTACTGTACTTTCACATGTTTAAGCGAGTTTGTCCAACTTTGTCTGCTTTTAAAGGGCGGATCTTTTCACATGTGTCATAGAACACCACCTTTAAGTGGTATCAGGTACTTTTGGACTTTGCCCCATGTCAAAAACTTCAGCCAGACACCTCAAAACTGAGGAATTTGTATAATTCTTACTGCACTTTCACATGTTTAAGCGAGTTTGTCCAACTTTGGCTGTTTTTGAAAGCCAGATCTTTACACATGTGTCGTAGAACACTATCTCTAAGTGGTATCACGCATTTTTAGACTTCATCCCGTGGAAAAAACTTCTGCCAGACACCTCAAAACTGAGGAATTTGTATAATTCTTATTGCACTTTCACATGTTTAAGCGAGTTTGTCCAACTTTGGCTGTTTTTGAAAGGCAGATCTTTACACATGTGTCGTAGAACACTATCTCTAAGTAGTATCAGGCATTTTTAGACTTCATCCCATGGAAAAAACTTCAGGCAGCCACCTCAAAACTGAGGAATTTGTATAATTCTTACTGCACTTTCACATGTTTAAGCGAGTTTGTCCAACTTTTAAAAGGGAGATCTTTACACATGTGTCGTAGAAAACTATCTCTAAGTGGTATCACGCATTTTTAGACTTCATCCCGTGGAAAAAACTTCAGCCAGACACCTCAAAACTGAGGAATTTGTATAATTCTTACTGCACTTTCACATGTTTAAGCGGGTTTGCCCAACTTTAGCCTCTTTTAAATAACAGATCTTCACACATGTGTCGTAAAATACTACCCTTAAGTAGAATCAAGCATTGCCAGGCATCATCCCATGGAAAAAACTTCAGCCAGACACCTCAAAGTTTGGGAGCTTTTTTTCCTATTAATTTATTTTCTCTTGTTTGTCCCACTTTTACTACTTTTAAATGATGGATCTTTTCACATGTGTCGAAGAACACTACCCTGAAGTAGTTTCAGTAATTTTTAGACTTCGTCCCATGGCAAAAACTTCAGCCAGACACCTCAAAACTCGGGAAATTTCACTAATTTTTACTGCGCTTTCATATGTTTAAGCGGGTTTGCCCAACTTTGGCCTCTTTTAAATAACAGATCTTCACACATGTGTCGTAAAATACTACCCTTAAGTAGAATCAAGCATTTCCAGGCATCATCCCATGGAAAAAACTTCAGCCAGACACCTCAAAGTTTGGGAGCTTTTTTTTCCTATTAATTTGTTTTCTCTTGTTTGTCCCACTTTTACTACTTTTAAATGATGGATCTTTTCACATGTGTCGAAGAACACTACCCTTAAGTAGTTTCAGTAATTTTTAGACTTCGTCCCATGGCGAAAACTTCAGCCAGACACCTCAAAGCTCGGGATTTTTACTAATTTTCACAGAGAATTCACTTTCTTCAGCAGGTTTCTCCAACTTTGACTACGTTTAAACGGCGGATCTTTATACATGTGTTGTATAACACTACCCTTAAACAGCATCCGGTATTTCCAGACTTCATCCCATGAAAAAACTTAACCCTAACAACCCAAAGCAGGGGGACCTTTCATCATTTTTTATGTGCTTTCACATGTCAAATGGGCTTACCCAACTTTGGCTGCTTTTAAATGGCGGATCGTTACACATGTATCGCTGAACACTACCATTAACTATTATCAGGCATTTTTAGACTTCGCCCCATGACAAAAACTTCAGCCAGACACCTCAAAACTGAGGAATTTTATAATTCTTACTGCGCTTTCAGATGTTTAATTGGGTTGGTCCAACTTTGGCTGCTTTTAAAGGGCGGATCTTTTCACATGTCTCAAAGAACACCACCCTTAAGTGGTATCAGGTACTTTTGGACTTCGCCCCATGTCAAAAACTTCAGCCAGACACCTCAAAACTGAGGAATTTGTATAATTCTTACTGTACTTTCACATGTTTAAGCGAGTTTGTCCAACTTTGTCTGCTTTTAAAGGGCGGATCTTTTCACATGTGTCATAGAACACCACCCTTAAGTGGTATCAGGTACTTTTGGACTTTGCCCCATGTCAAAAACTTCAGCCAGACACCTCAAAACTGAGGAATTTGTATAATTCTTACTGCACTTTCACATGTTTAAGCGAGTTTGTCCAACTTTGGCTGTTTTTGAAAGCCAGATCTTTACACATGTGTCGTAGAACACTATCTCTAAGTGGTATCACGCATTTTTAGACTTCATCCCGTGGAAAAAACTTCAGCCAGACACCTCAAAACTGAGGAATTTGTATAATTCTTATTGCACTTTCACATGTTTAAGCGAGTTTGTCCAACTTTGGCTTTTTTGAAAGGCAGATCTTTACACATGTGTCGTAGAACACTATCTCTAAGTAGTATCAGGCATTTTTAGACTTCATCCCATGGAAAAAACTTCAGGCAGCCACCTCAAAACTGAGGAATTTGTATAATTCTTACTGCACTTTCACATGTTTAAGCGAGTTTGTCCAACTTTTAAAAGGGAGATCTTTACACATGTGTCGTAGAAAACTATCTTTAAGTGGTATCACGCATTTTTAGACTTCATCCCGTGGAAAAAACTTCAGCCAGACACCTCAAAACTGAGGAATTTGTATAAATCTTACTGCACTTTCACATGTTTAAGCGAGTTTGTCCAACTTTTAAATGGGAGATCTTTACACATGTGTCGTAGAAAACTATCTCTAAGTAGTATCAGGCATTTTTAGACTTCATCCCATGGAAAAACCTACAGCCAGACACCTCAAAACTGAGGAATTTTTGATCAAATCGTCATTGACACTGTGGTCGCACAATTTTTATTGCGACGATTATTAAAAAATAAAACGGGTCTGGTTGTAATATATAAAAGTTTTCCCCTGTTTTGGAAAATAAATTTGATTTTACTACCGGTATTTTTTTCAACATATGAAGGGACAAAGTAGGCTAAGTTAAAATTTGATGACTATTTCACTTAGAAAAGCTACGTAAATGAAGATGGATATCGAAAAAAAGTGAAAATTTTTTTTTTGTATTCTCTATAACTTCGTCACTTCAAAACCGATTAAGATCGATTTTACAAGGTAAAAACAGTATTTTATCCTCTCCTGATAAAGTGAAACAGCATAAAAATCGAAGCAGTATTAGCGGAGATAATGACGAATTAGTAGTCCTACTTTTTTTTTATCTCAAAAACTGAAATTTCAAAATATCTCGAGAACTGTTCCACTTTTAAATCAAATGTTTACATATTTGGAATCAGCAGGAAATTTTACATAAGAATCACGTATCAAATGTCGTGGAAATGTAAATTTTTGAAAATTTGTCGAATAGTGTAATTAAGCAACATATCGCCATTAGAGGTTCAATGAAAAATCATATATGGGGTTTTTCACTAAATCTCTTATAACATTATCATTTTTCTACTGATTATAATCTGGTAAGTGTCAAAATGTTCCGTAATGAACAGGCTATTGACTCACGGTGTAAAAAAGGAATTAATGGAATATTTCACTTAGAAAATTACATACAAAATGATGAATATAGAAAAAAAAGTGAAAATTTGCACAAAATTTTTTTTTGTATTCGCTATAACTACTTCAAAACCGATTAAAATAAATTTTACAAGGTAAAAACAGTATTTTATCCTCTCCTGATAAATGAAACAGCATAAAAATCGAAGCAGTATTAGCGGAGATATTGACGAATTAGTAGTCCTACTTTTTTTTATCTCAAAAACTGAAATTTCAAAATATCTCAAAAACTGTTCTACTTTTAAATCAAATACATATTTGGAATCAGCAGGAAATTTTACATAGGAATCATGTATCAAATGTCGTGGAGTTGTAAATTTTTGAAAATCGTCGGATAGTGTTATCCGCTGCATAAAATTTGCACCAAAACATTTTTTGTCGGAAGGCTAAAATTGTACGCAACACAGTGATCTTTAACCATGAAAATGTTTTCTGTATGGCGCGGTCATTAGCCTACATTACATATGTACGTATGTGCGATGTTTTATTGTTCAAGGATAACGGTAACCCTTGCCGATTTTAGTTAAAGTTATAGCTAGCACCATTTAAGTTATACAAATTTTTAGAGGTACGTTACAACTTTTGATCCTTGGTAAAGATTATGAAGTCCTTATACAGCAAAACGAGTTATTTATTTTTTGATTTATAAGACTTCCTATTAAACTTTAGCTTTGTGAAATGTATTTTTAAAGGCTTCTTCATAGCTCTCGTATGCTAGTGCGTTATACTTGAACAACCAAAAAAGCTCGGCTGGAGCATCGCAGACGATAAACCTGATTTACTAGCCACGCATCTCATAGTGGGCTACGTGCAAACCATTGTTTTTATGAAAGCAGCATTCACTCATAAAGTTTTCTGAATATTGTTGGTGGCTTTCAATGTCCAATTTATGTGCAAATCAAAAACAGGGATGAATCTTCAATACTAGTAATTGGCCAAAAAGCCTTAGATAAACTTTTATAATGATGTAATCCATCGCAGAAAATATGATTTACTGATATTGCTACCCTTGGACGTCCACATTTTTCAGAAGAATTTTCAACGATTTTCCCAATGCATAGTGGAACTATTCCTCACGTGGCATGGGAAGAACATTTACATATATCATTTGGCTAATATTTTTTTAAAAACACTTTTTTGTTGATACCATCATCATCTAAACTGCTATCGGCCAAGATACTAAGGTCATCGCACGTTTGCTAAGCACCCATCTTTCTATAGCCCAATCGTTTAGAAATTAGTTTAGACACAATTCCTATTTGCAAAGATTTGTAAAGGAAAAAACTTTATATTCCAACAGTACAATTTTCAATATTAAAATGACTCGCTTTAGTATGTGTTTCATTATTATTTTTATTAATTTATTCAGTTCGGCTATTGCAAGCCGTCTTAAATGGCGTTTTCATACAAACATTTCAATCAATTTCCTCAGCAGAGAGGCGAAAAATCCAGATATTTATTTCCCTTGGATTTGATTTCTATTACATTCAGGTTATTATAAAACATGCAATCTTCATGAAATTGTGTCATATTGGCTTAGTTAAGAGCATTACTACCTGAAAACAGATTTAAAATAGTGAATGTATTTAAAAATAAATAAGTGAAATTTTATACCTCTTTTGGGAAGATGTCAATGGCATTGAATTTGACTTATATCAACTTATTTGTACATAGTATTAACTAATGACATCTTGACCAATAATTTGACAAGTGTTGATCAACAGCATACTTTTACTTCTGAAGCTATTCATAAAAATATAAGGAACTTTTTTTATGTAACGCGAGTGACGAAAACACATGGTTTTACTCATAAAAACGGATTCATATTCATATTTATTTCAACGTTTTATACAACTAAATAAGAATAACATAAAAATCCATATGTTCTAAATAATTGACGGGTCTGCCCTTTCGTCTCGGTGTTTTTTAAAGTTCTAACACACCCAGAATAATTTTTGTCAACATGAACCATGTTAAACTAACAAAAAAGATCCTGTTAAATTTGCATGAGATAATGAGGCAGATAATGTTGAGTTCATGTTAATTTAGCAGTAATTCATGTTAATTTAACACGACGTGAAGTTATTCAACACGAGCTTCATGTTAAAATAACATGATCGATAGTGTTGAAAAATAATAACCTGAAAAAGTGTTGATTTTACATGAAAATTTTTCTGGGTGCACCCATTTCATCGATGAAAATTGACGTATGATAATCAGAATCAATCTATGTCAATTTTCGCGAGATTTGCAAAGGTTAGTTGTACGCTTTTGCTAAAACATTAGTGTTTTAATCATATATATAATACTTATATATTGCTGGAAAGCACAGAGTATATTCCCCAATATCAGAGTGCAGAAATATAAAAAATAGAATGAGAGATCCGATAATCGAATGTACCTAAAATGACAACTTCACTTTAAAAAATACATGAGCGTATCAAGCCATCATAGAAAAATCGTTTATATTTACATACATGTTAAAGAAATTATTTAAAAATTGTTAAAAGCAAAAAATATTTATAAACCAAAATATATAATGCTGAGGTTATGCTTTGTGTGCAAAAAAAATACAGATAAAGAAGAACATCTTCATGCGTAAGTACATACATACATATATTCTAATTTTTTAAGAAGCTAATAAACACATTTACCATTCCAGTTTACCAAAACATCCAGAGCTTCGCAGAAAGTGGATGGATGCATGCGGTATCCAAGGCCAACACAAGCATGCAGTTTATATTTGCTCAAAGCATTTCCAAAAGAAATGTTACCACAGTATTGGCAGATATTTGAAGAAAGACGCTTTTCCTACACTACACCTGCACACAAAAGTGCAGTCCTTACAAATGGAACTTGATTCTGATATCACGACAGTAAGCCCTCATCTTCAACCCTTATACCATAAGCCACCGCATTCGTCAGTAGTGGGATTAAAGTCAGGTATGAATTTTTAAAATGATGTTCCTAGCTTGGATTTTGATTCTGATATTGATATATGTAAGTAGTAAGCAACTCGAACCAATCCTTACACTACGAGCGACAACAGTTGCCAGAAGTTAAATTTAGTGCTGGTATTAATTTGGATATTGCCACTATCATCGACATTACGCCCGCAGTAGTTATTGACTCTGACATTGTAATCGTGAGCGATCCGCCTATCATGGATATCGATTCTAACATTGAAACAATGAATACTTCTCATCATGAGCCACCGGACACATCAGAAGCTGGATTTAAACCTAGCATGCCTTTTCCGAATAGTAGGTATAACCACATTTTGTATAGCCGGTTCCTACGGTTGAGGTTCATCGAACTTAGAACCTTGAGATTACTTAGTTACTAAGCCCAACTGATAAAATACGATATTTCATTTTAGACAATACAACAACGAATACTGCAAATAAACGTTACTATAAAGATGCTCGATTTGCTAACGAAATTTGTCCTGAAGATTTTGCAACCCCTCGCCGAGCACAACGTACTATTAAGTTGGTAAAGAAACCGATAGACAAGAAAAATAAATTAATTAAAAAGTTGCAAGATAGCAAACGGTATTTACGGAAAAAGGTGAAATCTATGGAGGAGTTAGTTACGCATTTACGCGAGAAAAATATTTTGAATTGTGATGCGGAAAAGATAATAGTAAAGTATATTTTCAAATTATTATGGGTATTCACACCTGTCTCGCTATTCGGTAGCCGGTATTTTTTTACGTGCGCTTTCTTTTTATTGAATTGTCAAATAAATGTAACTTACCGAATAACGAAGTAAAGAACGAAGTTTTAATACCCTTATTATGTTAAGAACGTAACACTTCAAAACCGTCCCTTAAGAGTTCTTTGACTTGTCTCGGCGTGAGATGTGACGTTTAATGTATGCTTTATTAAGTGTAAATTTTGTTTTTAATACCCACTCGGTTAACATAGGATTGCATACCCGATAACATAAAGCAAATGGTTACAAGAAAACTTGAAGGGTCAAGATGGTACTCTAAGCAAATAAGAAGTTTCGCTTTAACCCTTCATTTCTACTCACCTAAAGCTTATAAGTATGTACGTGAGACGTGGAAAAATATGTTGCCAAACCCATCCACATTAAGAAGCTGGTATCAAAATGTTGATGGCGCACCTGGTTTCACAAAGCAAGCATTAGAGGCAATCATTATGAGGACAAAAGGAAATAAGCACGTACTTGTGAACCTTGTGCTAGATGAAATGGCGATCAGGGAACAAAAAACGTATGATCGAGGTGGCTTCAAAGGCGGGGTAGATTTGGGATTAAGTGAGGAATGGGAGGATAATGATTGCATTCCACCCGCCAATTATGTTTTGGTAATGATGGCTGTAGCGCTAAATGCCAATTGGAAGATACCGATTGGCTATTTTTTAATACGCTCTCTATTGGCTGAGCAACGGGCCTCTTTAATCATCGAAGCTCTTTATGCATTGCATAACTGTAGAGCTCGAGTGTATTCTATTACTTTTGATAGTACACGAACAAACTTAGCCATGTGCACTAGTTTGGGAGCAAATATTAATTACGGACCAAATTTTAATCCAACCTTCACAAATCGTGCTACAAAAGATAAAGTATATGTGTTTCTTGACTTCTGCCACATGATAAAACTGGTACGTAACTGTTTAGGAGACAAACAAGTTATAAAGACGAAGGACGGACAACTAATAAAATGGAATTACCTGGTTGAGTTATTTGACGTACAAAAACAAGAAGGACTTCGTACCGCCAATAACGCGAATCGAACTAAGAATTATTAACTGCTGAACGGAGATCTCTACCATGATGCTATCGTGTGCTTGTGCTTGGTAGCGTCGAATTACACATTTGAAGAAAGCATACCTGAATTTGAATTAAGAAGGGATCTTCTAGAAATATATAGTTTTCCTTTTCAATAAATTCAATTTGAATCTAGAGAAAATAAGAGGATGTTCTCATTAATTTACTTTAAACAGGTTTTCTCACAAAAACAAGCATATTTCTTCTAACTTTTGACAAAAGTACATAAAAAATTCATAAATAAGAAGATAAGATAAAACAAGGGGTACCACAGGGTGGTGTCCTCTCCCCGTTATTGTTTAACTTCTATATTTCGAAGCTTCCTCCTCCACCAGAAGAAGTTACGATTGTTTCTTACGCAGACGATTGCACGATATTGGCAACTGGTACTTCCGTTGATGAGCTGTGCTCCAAAATAAATGGTTATCTCCCCTCTCTAGTCGAGTTCTTCACTGCCCGAACCTTGACATTGTCGCCAACAAAGTCTTCGGCGACCTTATTCACGACGTGGACGGCGCAGGTTGGCATGGAATTAGAAATCTATGTAGGTGATCATAAAATACCTACTGTCGCTCACCCAAAAATTTTAGGAGTGACTTTTGACACCATGCACACTTTCGCTGCCCATTCAGCTGCAATTGTCTCAAAATTACAGAGCCGCAACAAAATCCTCAAGTCACTAGCCGGCAGTACTTGGGGTAAAGACAAAGAAACGTTGTTGGTAACGTACAAGGCAATTGGTCGGCCGATCCTGAACTATGCGTCGCCGATATGGTCGCCGGGGCTTGAAGACGTTCACTGGAATCAGCTTCAGGCCTGTCAAAACACCGCGCTCAGAACCGCTACGGGGTGCGTCCTTATGTCACCTATATCTCATATACATAATGAGGTGGAAATGCTTCCAGTTAGGGAGCATAATGAAATGCTAAACAAGCAGTACCTACTGAACTGCTGTAAACCACAGCATCCCGGTGGACAACTGATTGAACTCATTCCGCCTCCTAGGACCATAAGGTCGCATCTGCGTAAACATTTTGATGAGATCCGTCACTATATAATAACGCCGTTTGATCTACAGGTGCACAAACAGGCTTTGGGGCATATCCATACAACGTCTGTTGGCCATTACTCTGCGCTCTGTCCGCTAAACAATGTCTTACATGCCGCAACACCTGGCATTTCTGAAGAGGAGCGTCATCTTCCTCGAGAGACAAGGGTCACTCTGGCTCAATTACGCTCTGGATATTGTAGTAGGTTAAACTCCTACATATCTAGACTGAACCCTGATGTGCCGAATGTATGTCCGGCATGCGGCTCGTCCCCCCACAATACCAATCACTTATTTTCTTGCTCATTTGAGCCCACTCTTCTAACACCCATCTCTCTTTGGTCCAATCCTATTGAAACTGCTAGTTTCCTTGGACTCCCGTTAGAAGATATTGATGACAATTAGGTTAAGGAAAAATACGCGTTGGGCAGGACTACACATCGTTACAACAACAATAACATAACTCCTTGCTTTTAGCCGATTTCCTTTTCAATAAATTTGAGAAGAAATTCAAGGTAAGATTTAGAAGATTTCCTTGCACAAATTTCTTCAATTTTGTCCCCACTCGCTCTCCCCGGCCAAAAAGCTTTTTTAGACGTCGATCTCTTTGATTATAGGTGATCTTTTTGGCTCTGTGTAGAGACTTTTTTCAGCGCTATTCGCTCAAGAGGTGGTTTTAACAATAACCCCAATTCTGAGCAGTTTAAGAGTGCTTATAAACGCCTCTTAGTTCGACATGAACTAAAAGAATTTCAAAGCGGAAATTGCGAGTTTGATAATTTAAAAATTTTAAGTGTTTCATCTGGCGTAAACAAAAACTCTAATATGCAACCTGATATGACGGACGCGCCTGACTGTCAATACATTGATACTTTATGGCGATTATCTCCCTTTGTCGACGATGTCGTGCGTTATATAGCCGGTTTTGTGTCGTGGAAGGTATATCGCAAATTAAAATGTTTAACTTGTAGAGAGCAAATTATTGGTAGTGAGCTGCCTAGGTTATCAGCATTAAAAAATCAGGGTCCATTTATTCCACCTTCAAACGACGTTATAAGCTTATGTTTGTTCAGCGAGAAAGTTATTAGGCAAAACTTGAAAAAACTTGATAGGACTAATATAAAAATGTATTTAATGATTCAAGTTTTACGCAATATTGGAGAGGTATTTACAAACGAGTTTATGGAAGATCGCGTAAAAGCTGAATCTTTTTTTTAGCAACGATGTATTAAATGACCACCGATTACAGCTTTGTAAGTGCATAATAAACATGTATATTGATACACGCCTTTTTTACGAGAGTACAAAGCAAACGGCAGATAAGGAATATGTCCGAAATAAATTTACAAAACTAATTTTATTTGCAAATCAATAATGTCCATCCCAATATATGTTTATGTATATAATATGCCTTGAATAATAAAATTGTTCTAATATTATAAATAAATATGTTCTCATTTAATGGAAATGTTCTCATAGGCCACTTTCATTTAGATTGCTGTTTTCTTGGCCCCTTTTGTACTTGAACCGCCCCTGTAATTAGTTGAATTTTCAGTCTATTTGACAATTTACAAGTTTACATTTATACTACTACAAGCTCAAAAATGGATGTAGTCTGTCTCGTTTTGGTTTCGTTTTCCAAACACATTACGAGCTTATCCCACCCGCAATATAGAAGTATTACATATATGGGTTTAATGGGTTTCTTCTCAAAAAGGCGTGGAAAATTTTAAATATATACGATGAAAATCATTGTAAGGGCATGCCAAAAGCATATAATTAAATAAGCTTGTCAGAATTTAAAGCAATACTACATTTAAAACAAATTTAGGGTACTAAATACATAAAATAAAGAAAAGAAAATTTTTTCATACTGAAAAATACATGTATAAAGAAATAACGATTGCATATAATGAAAAGTTGCAATAAACAGGCATCCTAGGCCGAATAAATGATATTTTAACCGATCCCTCACTTTAGAATAGACTTTCCAAACTTTTATTTTGGTATAATTCTGAAGTAATGCGAGTGACGAGATTTTTTTCAAACATATTTTAAAATAATCAAGGTTGGCATGCAAATTTTTTTCATGTCACACTTCAGAGAGTTTGAGATTCGGAAAATGCTCTAAAAACTCTGTGCTAAAAATTGTAACGCGAGTGACGGCTAGTTTTTCTTAATTTTTTCTGTTAATTATTAATTTAATTAAAAAGTTTGGCATTTCTAATTAAGCTCTTCAAGCTGGATGTAACGATATTACCATATTATTTTCAAATGTTAAATATAAAGCATAAAGTGACTTTAACTAGTACAATTTTGTTTCTGATGTAACGCCAGTGACGATGTAAGAGTAGGTCGCCTCCCCGTTGGTTCACCCTGGGTAACGCTAAATGACCTACATGGCCTACACGGCTAGTTGCTTGTATTGCCGGTTCTACGAGAACGGTACCATTACTTGTATTACTTGTGCTGTACCCATCGTGCCGAAACGACCCGGGCCGTTTTCTTATATCGACCCGGCCAAGAGCAATACACTCGGGGTGACCCTGTCTGACATTTAGGCAGGGCTCCTCTAGCTACAACAACAACAACAACGATGGAAGTACCCATATCGCACACCTAGATTTAAAGGGAGCTAATTCAAAAATCTTAAATTTTGAGCTTAACATACTTCCGCACTCTACCATTCAATACCCACAGATCTGTATACTACTCACCGAGAAAGGAGCTGTTAAAAATTTAAAATGCTATTGGGATGTTTGGGAGAGGCAAACGGTTTTTTGAACATTTTGATTTTTTGAGTTTCTCGCTGTTTAGATCTAGGAGTGCGATATATAAAATTCAAATTATGTACCTATGTATGGACACCCTTGGCTCATAAACGAATAAGCCGATCATAACCAAATTTTACACACGAACTGGCTAAAACATATGTTGATATAAATAGGGGGCGTGGCACCTCCCATACAAATGGAATTTTTCATTGTCCGTATCTCTACAATTATTCGGGTTAGATCACTGGAATTAGGTGAGGGGTTGTACGAGATCGACCTCCTCCAAAAAAATTGGGGATAACGAAAAAAGGGGCGTTTCACCTCCGATACGAATGTAATACTTCATAGTCCATATATCTGGAAGTATTTAGGTTAGACCACTGAAATTTTGTGAGGAGTTATATAAGATTAATCCCTGCCACCAAAAAAACTGGGGATAACGTAAAAGGCAGTGGCGTGCCTACGTGTTTCAATCAAGGCAAGCCCCAGTCCTTATAACCCCAACAAAAGCACATACTGCTGCCAAAGAACATTTCAGACGAAGAAGAAGATTTCAGGATAGATATTTATCGACTTTTGCACACGGGGAAAAACTTAAACATTTAGGTTTCTTCAATAGGCAAGTTATTGTTTTGCAGATTTTTTAAGCTTTTCCAATCCAAGGGAAAAGGTTTACTTGCACTATTTCCCATTTACATACATCGCAGAAGCCAAGGCTCACTTGCACAACGAAAATTTATATTTTTAACTCAGAGTTAATGCCAAATTAACTCTGAGCTAAAAAGATAACTCGGCGTCGTGCAAGTGGACCTAAGAAACCTAAAAAATATTTTTTATATTTTATAATGCCTAGCAAAAAAAAAAATATTACAGCTATCACCTCTATTGAATTCTTTTTTCTACTTTAAAATATGCGCCAATAATTTTTGAATAGAGCTCTTTGCACATTAACATTGTAGATATGTATATATGTACATATCCAGTTTGGCTTTAAAGCTTATAGTAACAACAGCACGAAGCTGGCTTCGTAGTTGCATACAAAATTTCTTCTAAATTAAAAAAAACTGTAGCTTCAAAAAGACATTTTAGTAAGGGATTTGAAAGCCAGGTAAAAGCCAATAAGTAAAAGCGAGATGGCAATCATCGCCTAGGCGGTTAAAGGCTATTTTAAGTAAGCAAGTAAGAGATGCCATCATATGCGCTGAAAAAATTGTATGTTAATTGTTTTGCTATCAGCCGACAGATGGCAGGAAGAGCTTTATTTATATGTTTATGCTATTGGCAGTTAGTGAAACCAAATGTAAACGTTAAAGAAATTGTTACGATACATTTTTGAAACATATTGTAGCTCATAGAGGATTAGCTAGGCAAGCCGGGCTTTTCGGCTTATATGGAAGGCACGCCAATGGAAAAAGGGGGCGTGGTTCCTCCTATACGAAGGAGATAGGGATATGGATTAAAATAGATATAGGGATAGGGTTAGAGAAACATGCAGGGAAATAAATTTGTGGCAGGACAACGTCTGCCGGGTCAGCTAGTTTATTATAAATAAAACTTACCACAAATGTTAAAGTATATTCTCGCGACTGACATTCGTTTTTTTTTTTTTTTTTTTTGCTGACATATTTTTTTCTTTCGTTGGAGTAGAAGTTGAAGAAATCTCTACATTTGCTCCAAAAATAAGGGAGTGTGATCTTTACACATTTCATTCATTTTAGTAATCGAAGCAAATAGTGTAGAAATCTCTGTTAGTTCTGAAGGGATGTTAAGAGGAGTACCCATTTATTCATCTTTGCGGATATCTCTCCTTCTCCTCCACGAAGACAACAATTTCGTGCGAATATTCCCTCAAATTTTGACCGATAACTTTGTTATCGATAAATATATCGAAATGAACCAAAGTCCAAATAAAAGTTGTGGCCTTCCCATTTCGTTGGACACCAATGTATGTATGTATGTTTATTTAAACATATTTCTGGCACGACAATTTAACAAAGCTTTTCTTACAGTGCCAGTTAAATTAAATAAAATGAAATTTAAAGTGAAAAATTTTAATTTAATTAAATTAAGTAAGTAAATTATAATATTGGAACATAATCTTAAATGCATGGTATGGAAAAAAGAAACGAAATTGTCGATTTTTTTACTAAAACACTCCTCAAAACCCAACAAATATTTTTTTTTTTTTTTTCAAAAAACTGTGATCGCCAACATTTTTAGCAGGCATTTTTAGAATCAAATGAAAGTGTCGAAAATTGTTTTTTGGGGTATGCGTCTACTCCTGAGCCCAAAACCTTTCGAAAAGCGATAACGGTTAATAAATCGACCCAAATTAATATACATATCTAGCCATGTTGTTATACACACTTTGTGCGAATAAGATAAATATATCGAAATGAGAGCAGAAAAAGTGAAAAATATCTTCTATCGTTCCTAAAGGATTCAAAAAGAGTACTCTTTATTAATCGCTTGGCAAGATCTCGCTTTAAATTCTACTAAGCGTCTATTTATATTTCTTTCAGAAATGAAAGAAGCCAGTTGGTATCTCTAAGCGATGAGAAACCGTGGCCCTACAGCCGGAGTGCATGAAGCTACAGAATGTAAAGCCACAATGTAGAATGCTACTAAAAAGAGCATTGAAAATTGAAAATAAAACTAATAGACCTGGTACTAGGTAAAGAAATGAACAATGCAATGAAAATTAATTCAAATTATCTACTGAGCTCAATTTCAGAAGAAAGGTTTTTCATGTTCTTGCAACCAACGCATTAAACTCAAACCTACACGCAAACAATAATTGATGCAAGTAAACGAAAAGTTGTAAAACTCAAAACCAATTTAGAATAACACATTTTCTATTAAAATAATTTAAAAAAAATATGTTAAAAAGAACATGTGTTAGACGTGAAAAATAAATAAACGATTTTAGACCATTAAGTTTGTTACACTTATTGTAAGAAGTGGCTGAGTGGCGTTGAACGCTTCACACCACCATTTGATAAAATAACAGATGCGCCAAAGGCAACAAGTTACAGATACGAAAGGCGCTCGTCATCTTAACTTAAGAAGTTGATATCAGAACAACTTGAAAGCGATAAAGACCAATAAAAACTGTCTATGAGCTGATTTTGGATTGCCCCTGCGTATAACACTTCACACACTCTTTTGTGTCCTATGAAGTTACTTAACAAAAATCATGAGTACACTAACAAGCTACATAATACAACACGATTTTGAAGTGTCAATTTCAATTGATCAACTGTTTTGTTTTCCACTTTATAGGTACAAAACAAAAAAATTGAACAAGAAGAAAACACATTATAAGATTTCAACATTCGTTTGAGTGGTTTAAGTGTTTTGTGAGCCGTACTTTTCAGGCAATTCGATGACCGTAGGTACTACTGCATACGCTTTCTTGTACACATCCACGCTCTGCATAAAATCGTGCGACTGATCTCTAAAAAGAGTAGTCCACGATTACTACTTTTCGTCTTCAGTGGCCTATAATTGCTCCCAACTAATCTCTATGGGCAACTGTGAGCATAGTTGGCATAACCCAACTTATAGGTGTTAACAGTAACGATAGACGACGATTCGAGAAACACTGGAGAAACATAGCGTTCTAAAACAAAATGTGACATAATTATCAAATCGAGAAAACATAGTTTTCTAGTCGAATTCTAATGTCGTTCTCTAATTGGATTCTAATGTGAATTGAATTTGCTTTCTTTCTCTTATTTCTCTTGTATACTTCTCGACTTAAGAATAACAATGCTCTCTAATTTATCAATGTAAATTTCTCTAACGTTAGAGACTGTGTTTGTTGGGCTTGTCCAATTGTACCCGTAATAGAGCAAAGGCCCGAAAATACCCATTTAGGCATAAAATTTATCAAATAATCTCTTCATAAGACTGACATGGATCGAATAGTCGCCTGAGCCTCATCCTGGTTTAGTGCTAGACTAATTGCATTATTTGCAGGGTATGTACATACCCTTGCTTGACTTGTGTAAATCCAAATTCTAGGAAGTCTATTTTTAATTTCCTGGCTGCTTTTTGTTGTCTTCGCTCTATTGGAATTTGATAGTTTCGGTTTCGTGTGTCAGTTGGCAGTACACATTGCATGGCAGTTACAGAAAAATATGTGCACTGACACTCACACAAACAATTGTATTGCATTTATAAACCTTAAAATGCATTGTATTTTGAAATTTTTATTGCTTCTTTGCCTTTTCGGCCTCTTGATAACTTCCTTTCATCCTTCTATCTTTTAATATTTTGAAATGTGTTCTTTTTGTTTGTTTATTAGTGAGTTTTGAGTTTTACAATTGATCGATGATTGGATTTGACAGCTTTGTTGAGTATCATATTTACGCATTAAGCATATGTGCGAAATTTCTAATTGCTTGAGGCTTGTGCAGTCAAATTGCTTAAGGGGAAGGGGAGTACCTAAATGTATTATGCATCTTGAGTCATCATGCATTTTTATTTTGAAAAATGATTCCTATTTAAACATTAGTGCACAAAGGTAGTAGAGTATTGAATATTGCAGTTATTCATATTTTTAATGAATTGAAACCTCAAAAATATGCTTCAAGGAAATTACTGCTTTGTTACTAGCCTTTTGACTAGATATGAAGGAAGTGTGGGAATGTACTTGTCAAAATAATGATTGATTGGTACCAGCTATGCTTTTAATTTTTTGTATACACTAGGTAGGTATATGAATCATAAAATCATAGAGATTCTTGGCAATATCAAGAAAACCTTCTTGTTCAAATCTAATGCTGTAAGAAGTGTCGTGTATGCAATAATGCATATGACGAACGGGAATAAAGCCTGTCAAAATTATGAAAGATGTGATAACTTCTGGATGCTTAAAGAAATTGTATAAATCAAAACGAATTCATTGTAGTGGATACTATCGTACCATATATTTAATCTTCCTATATTTTTTTTATAAAGGTGTAGAGTATTAGTAATTTTGGCTTTATAGAACATAAATGGGTGTATTTTATTTATAATTGTAGAGTTTTGAGTTTTGTGAGGGTTAGAAATACATCTGGTTAAAAATTCTTGGTTAAGTTGGCTGCTATAAATACCCCTGCATTTGGTTTCCAATCCTGAAATAATTCACAAAAATGCTTGAAAAAACCCTAGTAAAAGTATTTATTATAATCTGTATACAAATATGGGAATATACAAATATGGATATCGTCGGTGATTATCCAAAACCACTTATCGGGCATCTAAAAGACCGCGTAAACGACGTTTGTGACAAACACTTTTATAGCCCTTGCAATTAAGACTTGTTCCTTTATTCTCAAGAAAACTACATTTGCGTTGAAAAATCATTAAAAGAATCGATCTTGACCGGAGTTGTCTTAAAATTTTATAATTTGTAATTGAAAAACCGCCAATCTGAAATATCGCATACACCGTTTTGAAGATGTCCGTTACGTCGTTTTGCAGAATCACCGACGCTATGTTTTTTTAACAGAAAAATTAACAACTTTTGTTCAGACTGGACTTAAGTCCATTTTGAAGATATATGTATGAAATGCACGTTTAGCATTCAAATTTACAATCCAACATCCAATTCTAAAAAACTTTTACAGAAATGAGTGTTGGGATATCTTCATAGATTTAAAAAAAAATGTCAAAATATGAATTCAATTTCGTTTGAAATTTTTTGAATATTCAAAGTAGACATTTATTTCAAACAGCCAGGTATTCAAATTCAAAGCAAAGCAAAGCCAATTCAATTCAATTCAAATTCAATATGAATGATTCATTTGCCGTTTTGGATGGAGTCATGCAGAGGTTTAGCTAGTACCGTTCGAAAACATCACAGTACAGATACATATATTACATAATTTTGAGCGAGGCAGGCATATATTTTTGTTTACAAAAATAATTCAAACAAGTAAGGAAAGCTGTCTTCCGCTGCGCCGAAGGCTACATACCTTTCATGAATAATAAGCGTCACGATTTTCACTGTTCGATCCCCAGTACAGCCTGTGTGAATTTAACTTTAGCTCATCTCTTCTCTACATATTATAAAACAAAGTCACTTTTTCTGTCTGTTTTTTCCCTTGAATGCTTAAATCTTGAAAACTAAGCAACGGATTTTTATGCGGTTTTTTTTAATAAATAGATTGGTTGAAGAGGAAGGTTTATGTCATTATAACGTGAAGAAATATATAAAGGGGGCGTGGAAATCGGACAAAATGTGGTAAAAACCATACATTTTTTGTTTACACAGCCATAAATCCTAAACGAATCCACCGATTAAAATGAAACTTACTTGAAGTTAAACTTTGAAATATTTACTTTCGTTCTGCATCAAGAAAAAAAGTTGTCTCATATCTTATTTAACCAAAATTGTTTAAACAAAAACAGCACTTTTTCCAAAAAAGCTGTTTGGTTGTTTGTTCGCTGTTAAACGAATGAGCCATTAGAACTTGACAGCGAATAAACACACAAACAGCGTTATGAATGAGGTGGGGTGAGATCGTATGGGGAAAGATCGCTGTTTGTGTGTTTGTTCGCTGTCAACCGATTATGCGGGAATCTCACCCCACCTCATTCATGTTGAATTAGATCGTATGGTGAAAGAACTCGATACGTATGTATGTAAGTACATATGTACGAATCTCTCGCATAATTAATGCTGATTTCGTTTCATCGAAAAAAAATGTACACTTGCACGTTGAACATGCTTACACTCTTGCACAGAACACTATAAAAGTGTGATAAAAGTGTACCCGTTCTACGTGTACCTGCTTTCGATAAAACGAACAAAAAACACTGCCCCGTTTGCTACGCTATGTGCTTGAATAATTACGTTTCGCTTTTCACCCATATTTAATTGTTATCGTAAAATCCAATTTATTTCACCAAATTTATCTGTCAAATAAAATTTTCGACACCTGATTATCAGTGCAACCAGCTACCCTGTCAAAGCTTCAGAGGGTAAAAAGTATGAGTTTTTTACACTACGGAAGAGTACATTTTTAGGAAACGAAATCATATAATGTTTGACGTTTTACTTTCATTTTACAAACGAAAACGGAAAATTGAAGAGTGTAACAAAAATGCGCATTTTTTTGATGAAACGAAATCACCATAAATTTCGGACGTATGTATGAATGTATTTTCAATTCATGGCTTTATTGCCGTACTGAATTCCATGTAGTTTACATTTTCCGTGCGAAGCCGGAGCGGGTTGCTAGTAATATATATAATTACTGTAGTTATAGCCCAAAATCCGGGGAACAATCGATTGTATGGGGGCTATGTGAAATATTTATCTCATCTCAATGATTTTCAACATCGATATTTCACATATAAAAATAGCAATACTTACAAAATTTCACGTTCCTAGCTTTATAACTACAGGAGTTATAGCCCAAAATCCGTTACAAACGAAAACGGAAAATTGAAGAGTGTAACAAAAATGCGCATTTTTTTGATGAAACGAAATCACCATAAATTTCGGACGTATGTATGAATGTATTTTCAATTCATGGCCTTATTGCCGTACTGAATTCCATGTAGTTTACATTTTCCGTGCGAAGCCGGAGCGGGTTGCTAGTAATATATATAATTACTGTAGTTATAGCCCAAAATCCGGGGAACAATCGATTGTATGGGAGCTACATGAAATATTTATCCCTTCTCAATGATTTTCAACATCGATATTTTACAGATAAAAACAGAAATTCTTACAAAATCTCACGTTACTAGCTCTTTAATTACAGAAGTTATAGCCCGAAATCCGTTTATCGGAACAATCGATTGTATGGGAGCTATGAGTAGTTTGGTCCGATCTTGCTGGTTCCGACGAATGATTATTCTCATATAAAATAACGCCTCCATACCAAATTTCATCGAGATATCTCTAAAATTGAGGGACTAGTTTGCGTACAAACAGACGGACGGACAGACGGACATGGCTAAATCGAATCAACTCATCGTCCTGATCATAACGGTATACTTATTAGTGGGTCTATCTCTTCTTCTTCTCATACTTACAAACATCGGACCAAAGTTATACCATTTCATGAAAGGTATAAAAATCATGAGCGTTTAAAAAAACACTAAATTAAAATTTATTTTTTTATAAATTTTAAAAATAAAACAAGGAACTATGAAAAGTGCCTGGGTCACAGAGCTTAACTCGCTGTGAACCTAGCTTATTATAACAGAATGTTGTTCGTTGTCTGTTTCAAGATCGGTTATGCCATTATGGATATAGTAGCGAATATTCCAATATACAAAAATAGCTCTTTGAAAGTTATTAGCTAAACACACAATTAAGGGCCCCGTTAGGGTCCAATCAGTCTTTACCTATACTTAACTTAAGGCCAACCTGGAATACGAGAAATCTGTATAAATTGTTATTTAAAACGTAAGCTTACGAAAGAAAGTATGGGCGTTTGCCAGCGTAAATTTTTGTATGGGAAACAACGTAACGTCAGCGACGCCAGGAAATGCCTATATTGGAAACTTTTGGCTTAAGTTAAGTTAGGTTGAGTATACTGATTGGGCTCTAAGACGAAAAACTACAGATACCTTACCATTATACTTGTGATAACAAGCCTCAACATATTTTCAAAAAAAAAATTGAATTTCCTTTCAATACATTTGGGCACCTATCAATGAAATCCGCTACTTTATTGCTTTGACAATTTTTTCATTTGTATACACGTACACAATACATTGACAAAAACGGTACTAGCCAAGGCAAATTTAACAAGGTAGAATTGACAACTGAAATATTTTGTTTTTGTAGGAGTTTTTCCTTCAAAAAATGTAAACAAGCGTCTTAACCCTTTGCCACCCAAGCACACTTTTTGTGTCCCATACAATTGTTTTACTGAAAAAATAGATAGCATTTGCTCAGGCCAAAAAATTATCAATACCGCGAAATATGCTAGGCCAAACAGCAACGGAGTAACTTGGGCCACTTTGGAATCTACCTCTTTTCGGACCTTTGCGTTATAAAAATGGCAAGAAGGTTGTCGCCAGAGTGTCGCAGAAACTGGTGGATTGGTTTCCATTAGATTTATACTGAAGTCAAAACCAGGGTACCGTCTTATCAAGGAAAATATGTGTCCGCGAAATGAAATAATAAATTTATAAAAAAAAGTACACACTTGTTTGGAACCGGCTATAGATTTTGAAAGGGTTTCGTTTTTTTTTATTAAAATAACGGTTACGATTTAGTTTTCGGTTCCGAAAATTAATCGGCTTCGCTGGTGCTATTGTAAGAGGGACGTGACGGATCAAACAGAGTTGTACGGTATTGAGTCTATGTTCTCACAGCTGCCGAACCACCGTATGTTTCTATTCTCATTGCCGATTTCATCAACCCCGTGACCGTGGTCGAAATGGATTTTAGTCGCGACAGGCATTCCACCACGGGCATATTCTAAACCCCTAACCCACAGGGGTCATGAATCGATTTAATCGCTTACAGTTTCGTTTTCGGTCTAAGATCCAGTTGAAAAAAGATTAGACCATTCATCTTAGCTAAAATGTGCTAAAGTCTAGCTAATATGAACTCTAAACTCTATTTAAACGTGCAAGGAACTGAGGCAAGCGCTATTGTATTTATATGAAACAATTTTCTATTTCTTCACAACATTAAAAAAACTTTAAAAATCTTAAGCAAAACGGGTTAATATTTTTTTCTTTTGACGGGAAAACTCCTACAGAAAAGAGTTCACTAATACTTTGTTTAATATACTTTGGTACTAGCTTGCCTCGAATTGATTTCGAAATTATTACACATTGAGAAGATATGTTGCTGCCAATATAGAAGTATTACATACATATATGTATCGTACTGATTTGCGGCATTATATGTTTGTGTTCCTTGAATTAGTACAAAATTTAAGTATATAAGTTATTTTAAAATTTCTGTAACTATTTCAAGAGTTATGATAATTGCACGCGGGTTTTTTTTCGTTGGCAATTTGTACGCTTCAGCTTTCAGACTATGTAAAGGTTGTTTGAAAAAAGTATCAAAAATGATACGAAAATTTACTTTGAAAAAAAAAATGTATATTGGTTTAGGATATCCCTCAGAAGAGACCCTTGGTATGAAAATAACAAAACGAAATGTTGATGTATTAGCTCAGGACTGGAGTCCATGAGAAATTCGTGGTTTTATCTCTTGAGAACCATGTCCGTTTTACAGCCTGAAAAACACGATTTTTGAAAACTTACAAATTTCGAGATAATCATTTATCTATAAGGAGTGAGTGAGTGGCCAATGGATGGGTTAGTTTCTTCTAGGATATGTACCCTTACTATATGAAAAAAATTGAGTGGCTACTTAAAACAGTGAAGACGCCAGAGCCAGCTAAAGTTGACAGAAAAGGATAAAGTACGTATTTTCAGTACCAAGTTTTAAATACCAGGAAACTACTCTCTTTTACCTTTACATTTTTACAGCTATAATAGGGTAAGCCTAAAAATGACGTTTTTCAAACTTTGAAATTCGACCAGTTCGAAACCAGAGGTTATAAAAATTAAATGTTTGTAAATTTCATCCTTTAGGACCCTAAGGAAGTGTCCCTCAAAGCTTGAGCAAAATCAGATATTAGCCAGCTTTTTGAATTAGACGTTTTCATATGGAATGTCTCATAAAACATTTTTATTCATACAAATCGGTTTCCTGGTTCAATAATGACGCAATTGTAAGATATTAAGTTTTAGTGAAGCAAGTTTCAATATTTGTATGCGCATATGTTATCGACAATAGGCACAGCTCCACCGTTCTGGACGTACGTACCCTACGTGGTCCCAATATCGACTCGGACCATTATCTTGTTGCAGCCAAGATACGCACACGCCTCTGTGCGGAGAAGAAAGTACGCACAGTAACGGAAGGAAAGTTTGACGTCGAGAAGCTGCGCACGACATAGATAGAAGATCATTTTTCCACTCGACTTTCACACCTGCTATCGGAGAGCAAGCTTCGACCTAATGATGTAACCGGACAATGGGAGCACATCTCTCACTCATTGCGTACCACCGCTGAGGACACTATAGGGTTCCAGCGAGGCCAAAATAACAACTGGTACGATGAGGAATGTAGCGCTGCCTCTGATAAAAAGGACGCTGCCTACAGGGAGACGTTGCGAACGGGCGCAACCCGCAGTGTATGGCAACGATATCGTGAGGTGAAGAAAAAAGAAACGTGAAGCACAAAGGCGTGAGTGTGAGGAGCTTGAGATGCTGGCTGACAGGAATGATGCCCGCAAATTCTATGAAAAGATCCGGCGGCAAGTTCCTGTAAGGCCGGGGCAAGTTCCTGTAAGGACAATAATGGCGACCTGGTAACCGACGAGTGTACTTAAATTATGGAGGGAGCATTTCTCCTCACTAATAAATTGCGAGGGAGACGTCGAACCCGATACGTACAGAGTGTACTTTAATTATGGAGGGAGCACTTCTCCTCACTGCTAAATTGCGAGGGAGACGTCGAATCCGATACCCCAATCTCTGACAATGGAAAAGTCGTCCCACCACCTGACTATGATGAAGTGAGGATAGCTATAGCCCGGCTCAAAAACAAAAAATCGCCTGGCAAAGACGGACTACCCGCGGAGCGGAGGCGAAGAGCTGGTAAAAAGCTTGCATCAGCTCTTATGCAGAATATGGTCAGACGAGTGCATGCCTCCAGATTAGAATTTAAGTGTGCTCTGTCCAATCCACAAGAAAGGCGATCCCGCTAACCGCACCAACTACCGCGGAATCAGTCTTCTTAATATCGCATATAAGGTTCTTTATAGCGTATTGTGTGAAAGAATGAAGCCCATAGTAGACAAACTGATAGGACCTTATCAGAGTGGCTTTAGAGCTGGTAAGTCTACCATCGACCAGATTTTCACGATACGCCAAATCCTGGAGAAGACCCACGATAAAAGAATCGACACACACCATCTCTTTGTCGATTTCAAAGCCGCTTTTGATAGCGCAAAAAGGAGTAGCCTGTATGCCGCCAGTTCTAAATTTGACTTCCCTGCAAAACTTATACGGCTTTGCCAAATGACGTTGAGCAATACCAACAGCTCCGTCAGAATCGGGAAGGACCTCTCTGAACCGTTTGAAACCAAACGAGGCTTCAGACAGGGCGACTCCCTTTCGTGCGATTTTTTCAACCTGATACTGGAGAAGATAATTCGCAATGGTACAATCTTTTACAAGAGCGTGCAATTGCTGGCGTATGCCGATGATATTGATATCATTGGCCGTAACAACCGCGCAGTAAGCACTGCCTTCTCTGGTTTGGATAAAGAAGCGAAAAAAGTTGGTCTTGCGGTGAACGAGGACAAGACGAAGTATCTGCTGTCATCAAAGAAAGAATCGGCGCATCTGCGCCTTGGCAGCCAAGTCACCTTTGATAGCTACAAGTTTGAAACGGTGAGGGACTTCTATTTGGGAAACCGCATTAACACCGAAAATAATATCAGTCTAGAAATCCATCGGAGAATCACTATTGCCAACCAGTGTTACTTTGGACTAAGTAGGCAATTGAGAAGTAAAGTCCTCTCTCGACAAACGAAGATCACGCTCTATAAGTCTCTCATCATACCAGTCCTGATGTACGGCTTGGAATCATGGACAGTGTCAAGAGAAGATGAGATGGCCCTTGGGGTATTTGAGATAAAAGTTATCCGGAAGATATATGGTCCTTCCGGTGATGCCAACGGCGAGTATCGAAGGAAATTTAACGATGAGCTGTACGAGCTTTACGCAGACCTGACCATAGTGCAGCGAATAAAAGCCCAAAGGCTTCGTTGGCTGGGTCATGTTATGCGAATGGAGAAGGACGCTCCAGCATAGAAGGTTTTACTATCGACACCCGAATTCGGCAACAGAGGAAGGGGGAGGCCTCGACTGAGATGGAAGCAACAAGTGGAGGATGACTTGAACTACCTTGGGGTTTCCAATTGGCGTCAGTTATCGCTAAAAAGGAATGACTGGCGTGCTTTGATACGAAACGGCCAAAATCGCCTAGGCGGTAATTGCAGATCTCTATTCATTTTACGCTGTACGTTGGCAACGCGGGTGAGTATTGACGATCGGGGAACTCACCTTCGACGAGCTAGCAGCACTATGTTCGCGGAATTCAGGATTTGATTGATTCGGGGAATTCTACTGAGTGTGCATTCTTTGTGTGATTATTTTTGACAATTGGTGATTTGTATCCATGAATTTTCGTATTGCATTGAGATATTATGTTCTATGGATGAGTGTGAAGTCTCCAATACGCATTGGGATAGCATAGGGACTACAGACCATTTCCTCTCGCCTAAGGGAGGAGGTCAATGGCCATTAGTGGGACATATACAACGTGTAATTGAGTACCTACGCTGAAAATCTAGAAGTTTATTAAAATTAAACTGAGTACAACGTGAAAATTTTTACTGATAGGGGCCCCAGATGGTATAGTTACTCCACTGTCACCGTTTCAAAGTTGTAGCTATCAACTGGCATGGCGCAGGTGCGTCGATTCTTTCTTTGATGACAGCAGACACTTCGTCTTGTCCTCGTTCACCGCAAGACCCACTTTTTCGCTTCTTTATCCAGACCAGAGAAGGCAGCGCTTACTGCGTTGTTGTTAAGACCAATGATATCAATATCATCGGCATACGCCAGCATTTTCACGCTCTTGTAAAAGATTTTACCATTGCGGCTTAGCTCTGCTGCTCGAATTATCTTCTCCAGCATCAGGTTGAAGAAATCGCACGAAAGGGAGTCGCCCTGTCTGCTGTCGGTATTGCTCAACGTTATTTGGCAAAGCCGTATAAGCTTTGCAGGGAAGTCAAATTCAGACATGGCGGCATAAAGGCAACTCCTTTTTGCGCTATCAAAAGCGGCTTTGAAATCGGCAAAGAGATGGTGTGTCGATTATTTTATCGTGGGTCTTCTCCAGGATTTGGCGTACCGTGGAAATCTGGTCGATGGTGCACATACCAGGTCTAAAGCCACACTGACAAGGTCCAATCAGTTTGTCTACGATTGGCTTTATTCTTTCACGCAATACGCTAGAAAGAACCTTATATGCGATATTAAGAAGACTGATTCCGCGGCAACACACAAGAGCACACTTAAATTCCAATGCAGAGTCATGCACTCGTCTGACCATATTCTGCATAAGGGCTGATGCATGCTTTTTACCAGCTCTTCGCCTCCGTGTCTGAACAGCTCGGCGGGTAGTCCGTCTTTTCCAGGCGCTTTGTTGTTATTGAGCCGGAGTATAGCTAACCCCACTTCAATATAGTCAGGTGGTGGGACGACTTTTCCATCGTCAGGGGTTGGGGTATCGGGTTCGACGTCTCCCTCGCAATTTAGCAGTGAGGAGAAGTGCTCCCTCCATAATTTAAGTACACTTTGTACGTCGGTTACCAGGTCGCCGTTATTGTCCTTACAGGAGCTTGCCCCGGTCTTAAAACCTTCCGTCATCCGTCGGATCTTTTCATAGAATTTTTGGCCATCATTCCTGTCAGCCAGCATCTCAAGCTCGTCACACGCACGCCTTTCTGCCTCACGTTTCTTTTTTCTGAAAAGGGGCCTCTCTTCCTTCTTCTCCTCATGATATCGTTGCCATACACTGCGTCCGTTCGCAACGTCTCTCTGTAGGCAGCGTCCTTTTTATCAGAGGCAGTGCTACATTCCTCATCGCCTCAGCGGCGGTACGCAATGAGTGAGAGATGTGCTCCCATTGCCCGAATACATCGTGGCTCTCCGATAGCTGGTGTGAAAGTCGAGTGAATAAATGATCAGCTATCTGTGTCATGCGCAGCTTTTCGACGTAAACTTTCCTTCCGTTACTGTGCGTACTTTCTTCTCTGCACAGAAGATAATGGTCCGAGTAGATATTGGGATCACGT
Source organism: Campiglossa producta (assembly GCA_964058755.1). Lineage (NCBI taxonomy): Eukaryota > Metazoa > Arthropoda > Insecta > Diptera > Tephritidae > Campiglossa > Campiglossa producta. The sequence goes on from CAXKVI010000002.1 coordinate 113,439,263, forward strand.
AGGGTGCGCAGTCCAGAACGGTGGAGCTGTGTCTACCGTCGAACATGACATGATCAATCTGTTTTCTTGTTCTTTGATCAGGGGACAGCGAGGTGGCACAGTTTTGACTCTAGGACCAAACACTGGCTACTATGGTAGATGTCACAAGGTCCGATGGTCGTCTTGCCTTGCCCGTCCATCGCATTTCCTGTAGGGCGGTGATGTCAGCCTTTGCATTAATAAGGACATCAGCGGTATCTTCCCTTGAAAGGGTCCGGACATTGCAGGTACATGCCTCATGGTCCTTTTTTTCGTTTTGCCGGGTCGTCAACATTAAAGAAAGTTCTCGTCCGAGGCTTTGTTGTGGTTTTCATTGGAAGTGGTTTTTACCTGGCGGGTCCCAAACCCAGCGCACAACCCGTCTCCGGTATCACTTTCCTGTAATTTCCTGTAGTCCGTGACTGTTTCTCACTGTGAAATTTGTGTAAGGGATCACAGCTAATTTTTCTTGTTTCTGACGACAAATTCAAAAAATATGATAAAAGAGCGCAGAATCGGCGGTTAATGTACATATGTATGATCAAAAAAATAAGAATTTCTTTTACTACAATGCTGCCGTCCTTTTTAAGAATGTGGGTATCTACACTAAAACCGAAATAATGAACAAAATGTGTTTGGATCTGGACTTTTCAACATATATTAATTTTGTAATTAAAAATGACCATTTTAGTAAGTCCACATCCAAATCTTTCTATTTATGAAAAAACACATTAATTTCGATTTCTTTGTATGAAAAATGTAGATACTAATCTTTTTTCAATGCAAAATATTGTTAGAAAACTTTTCATTAGCAGAAACTGCATATTTTGTATGTAGTAATAAATATAAAAGGAGCCCCAGCTACAAAAAGCTGAGACTCCTACAAAAAGCTGAGACTCCTATTTAAAAATGTGAGTATCTACAAATTATTGAGCAGATACGTCGCCTTTGAATAGGAAACTAGCTCTTATTTCACTTGGTTTCCTATTAAAAGTGTAGATACGGCAAAAGATACCCACATTTTTTTAGAATTTGTGGAAAAACTATGTAGATACTGCAAAAGACAGAATTTAATTTAGCAATAACTTTATATTCATTTGCAAATTACAAAATATTTTTGCAAGAATAAACTCGAATTTCCAAGACGACTACACCTATATAAATAACTTATTTTCGAAAAAATATCTAGATACCCAATAGGATGGCGCACAGTGATTCGACTAGTACAAGCTAGCGGGACAAAAACGACTTTTTGATTTCAAGATTTTTTTGATGCAACATTAAAGAGAATACCTTAATTAAGAGATATTGTCACACTTTTATTGTTTTCTCTTCTTAACTCTAGAGTAACTGAATTAAGAACATAGGAAATCCTGCAATTTGCTCTACTTTTTTTCGAAAATGACTGTTCATCATTACGCTTAATATCTCATTTAAGTAAAGATTTTTACAAAATATTTTTGATGTTCCGTAAGCTTGGAGGTATACTGAATTTTTTAGTCATAATCTTTTAGGGTTATACCATTTTTAGTTAATTTAAAATGCTGGCACTAAGAAATGTTCTTCTTTTTTTATATTTTTAACTTCAGTAGAGAAAAAATCGGAGTACCCCGAGGGTCCCCGGGCCAGATCTTATGAATGTTATAGTCTGAAGTATCTTCTAATAATCAAAGCAAAAAACCATTGCGAATTTTTTGCACATCTATTTTTTTTTGAATTTTTTTCTTTTTTGATATTAATAGTTTTAGTATGAAACATTCAAAACAATCAAATTAGATAAAAAAAAAACGGAAGTCAGAGTGCAAGAATTTGCATATGCTGGGATACTGGGAACCTCATTACAAATAAAACCTGACAAGTACAAAGTACAAATTATGGGAAGTGAAGGTAGTTGGACAAAAATATTTTCTGTTTCATTTATTACAATTATTTAATTTAACAATACATTTGCTTTTTTCACATATTTCTTATTACAAAAACTTAAAGGTAATATATAATCACGGTTCGTCGGAAGCACTTATTTAAGAAATTCTTGGGTACACCTGATTCTTGAAAGTATAGACTTCGAACTAAGCTCTTTTGGGTGTTTCTAATAAAATATTAAAGTTTTGAAATTGAAATGCGAAAAATTTCTTAATTACGTGTTTCCTGCTAGCCGTGTGATAAAAAGTAGAAGAAACAATATATTTCAATAAAATAAAATCTTAACCAAGAACAACAAACTAGAAAACAGAAGACAGTTAAATAAGTTATCTTATATTACAATGTTTTCTTAATTATCATCACTTTCATCAGATGAATCACTTGTGGAGTAGTCATGAGCATCAGTGACATAACTATGAAAGCTGGAAACGGCTTGGTTATTTATCGACTCCTTTACATTATCGGGGGACAATAAAAATAAAACTTCTGAAGTTAGGCTGCCGAATCTTTTCTTTGGTATTTCTGTAAAATTGTTTACTAAGGGATCAGATGTTATAAGCAACATATTCATGAGATCTCTATTTGTGGCTTCACGTGAGTGCTTTTGTGTGTTATCCAATCTGAATCGTCGCAAATCTTTGTTACACGCTTCCTGGGCTTCCTCAGAAAGTTGTCCAATAGTCAAAATCGCTGATTTGATAACATCACTACTGTGCACCAAGATCTTATGGACGGTAACAGGCATATAAAACCACGGATAGAGATTTATGTATAATTATTTAGTCTCAGGAGCAAATATTTCAAACCTTTCAATATTGATATTATAACCAGATGCCAAAACGCTAAGGATAGTATTAAATCGTTCGATAAGCATTATATCCAGACCCGTAATCTCAGCGCTAACCTCAGAACTTTCAAAAAACCTACGAGCAGTATTGCCATCATTTGTATTGCCGAATCCTGGTTTTGGTTTGTCTACTATCAATCCAAGCTCACTTTTGAATTTATTCTGAATTTCTTGGGAACGACGTTTTACTCATTCTTTATCTGATTCATTCCTAAGTTGCCATTTTTTTACTTTACATCTTATCCATGCATGGAGAGTAGACAAACCAAAACCAAGATTGTCCATATTAGGTATAAAACATCGTTCATCTCTTTGGGTGTGGCACCACAAATATAACACTTTTGTGCAGAAGAAGTTTCAGTCAAAGCATTACAAACTTTTCCGTCAATCATTGTTAGGAGCATATTGTGATTTACAGAAACCTCTTCTTCTCCGAGCAAGCACTTTGTAGGCAATAGAGCATTTATTTCTTCTAAAACTTTGTTAGTTTCGGAAACCGTAAAATCTCTTGTTTCCTTAGAAAAAATAAATTTAATTGGACGACAATTCATCGTAGCAGAAGGTCGAGGATTCTGCCAAACAACGTTACCTTTTTCGTCTCGTAACTGAAGAGGAACGAAGGAAAATCTAAACAAAAACTCATCAGAGTTATCACTGCACGTGAACTTTTGTTTATAAGTGCTGTGGCCCGAACTTCCATCGCCACCCCACTTGCTAATTAAAGTAAATGACAGGCATTGGGGTAACAAACTGGCAAAGGCTTCTTGGTTTGCTAAAACTACTTTTATTTCAGCCCCTGTTTCACTCAAAACAATTGTGTTTGGATATACTTCTTCTTTAGCTTTTCTTAAACTGTAAAGAGACGGATACACCTTATGACCAGCGTTGCCACAAGCTCAATTTTTTTTGTATCCAAAAGTGTATCCATCCTGACAAAAATGTATCCACATTTAACTAGCAAAGGGTGATTCAAAAAATGTCGACTTGTTCTTAGGCTCTAAAAAGTTAGGTATCGATGAGAAAATAAGCCAAGCAAAAAAAAGCGCTGTAACTTAACCCTTATTTTTTTTCACCCTTTTTTAGTTAAAATGTATGGGAAAGAATAGGTTTTTTTTTAAAGTGATTTTTCTCAGGTGATTCAAAAAAGGTCGACTTGTTCTTAGGCCCTAAAAAGTTAGGTATCGATGAGAAAATAAGCCAAGCAAAAAGTTAGCGCTGTAACTTAATCCATAGGGGTGGCTATTTTTCGCCCTTTTTTATGCAAAATGTATGGGAAAAAATAGGATTTTTTTCAAAGTGATTTATCTCATAATATTTGCAATGTTTTTCAAAAAAGGAGAGATAAAAATGAAAGATTTTTGTACTGTGGCACACACATACACAGTAACACACACAAAAATTTAAAAATTATGAGAAAAAACACTTTGAAAAAAATCTCACTTTTTCCCATATAAAAGGGCGGAAAAAATAGCCACCCCTAAGGGTTAAGTTAAAGGGCTAATTTTTTGCAAAGCTTATTTTCTTATCAATACCTAACATTTCAGGGGGTATGACCGAAAAAAAAACAAATTCTTTTTATTTGAATCACCCTAATGTATAGCTTCTTGGATTTTGTTCGTTTCTTTGAAAATACAAAACGATTGTTGGAGCTGTTAAAAATGTATCCATTTAAAACTTTTTGTATCTTTGTATCCATTGACTTAAAATGTATCCAAATGGATACAATTGTATCCAAACGGCAACCCTGCTTATGACCTGTTTTGATAGCCCACTTGCGAGTAGTTTTGTAACTAAGACTCGTCGACTTACTTTCTACATAGTATGCTAAAGCTTCGACTCTACTAAAGCATCTAGCATCTTTGTCACATATAGCCTTGTCCGACAATAACTGAGGTGCATTTTTTATAATATTTGCGATATTCCTGTTACCGGACTTACGCGTTCATACTTCCGCCGCATAAACTAGCTCATCAGTACTTCTGGATTGCAGTAGGTTTTCCACTCGACGAAGTTTGGTCTTTCGACTGCAATCGACAAAGTTCTTTTTTGGTCTTCCGGGGCCTGGGTTACTTGAAGCAGGAGAAGTATCCACGGTAACCTTAAATGTAAAATCACTACCCAAAAGCCACTCGGAGTTAATATGTCGAAAGCGCTCTTGATTTCCACAGCTGTCCCATTTTTCGCTAAACTTCGCCGAATATTTTGAAATCTGCTTACCTAAGTCCTTCAAGGAACTTCCTATCAGTTCGCCTACACAAATTTTTGCTTCAATAAATTTAAGTAGCTCCTTCTTCTTGGATTCTTTGGAGTGCTGCAACCAGACTTCAAAAAATTCCACTTTTGTTATAGTTATAATTAAATCTGAAAAAAAATTAATTTTGAACTGAAAGTTTGCGTTAAATAACTGGTAACACATACGTTTTAGACATGTTTTCAAATTAACTCAGAGTTAAAAAGTCGTGGGTGTTAAAAAAATTTCGAGCTTATAATCCATCACAACAATTTTGTAAAGTGCTTTCTTAAAGGGAATAATTATAATAATAATTCGGGGTTTGTCCTGCTTGCTTTTATGAAAATTGTGAATAACAAGACCGTTATTTGTGTTACTTACATTTGACATTTGAAAATTGCAAAAATAAAAATAACGTTTTTGTCCAGCTTGCTTGTTCTACACTATGCGTCGTATATTTATAGGGTATGTTTTTTATATAAAAATCGGAGGCTGTACACCGAGTAAATGCCGTTATAAAAATTAAAGTTGACATCATCTTTTATCAAATTGTGAGCGTTTTTATGAACCGATTTATTTTATTTTTTCCGGGAACTAGTAATATTCTATGAGTTGAATAACTAGCTTTTTTCGCCATATGCTAATTATCTATTACCCGAGTTGCAGGCTCCGACTGCTTTTACAAAGAGGCGGTGCCACGCCCATTTTCTGATTTTTGTTTAATTTTCTTATTATCAACGTCAATTCTAATCTAAATATAAAATTTAATCATTAGATGTAGAATAATCCAAAATTTTGTACGGGGGTCCAGGTTTTCCGTCCGGATGATAAAACTTTTAGGCAGGCCTTGTGGTACGTGTCTCTGTCTACAACTTTGTCAAAGACGAGAAATGTGATAAGGTCTAAGGAAGCGAGACAATTGCAAAAAAGAGATTTTCGGGGCCTTTGACCCCAAAAAAGAACAAAAAAAAACCTCTGCCCAATATGAAACCAAAAATGTCAAAAAATAATTTTGTCCCGCTAGCTTGTTCTAATCGAACCGCTGTGCGGCGGAATGAATGAAAGGGTAGAAATATGGTTTCAAAAATGTTTTCGAAAACAAAACACATTCGTAAAAAACTTTCTTCAAAAAGTTTTATAATCTTGTAACCAAATTGTTGTTTCTATTATATAAAGTTTACTTTCAAATCTTTTGTAAGCGAAAAAGCAGCATTTAGTAAGGTCATGTTTATTTTGAAAAGCTTTACAAAAATGTTTGTAAGTTTACTTTGCTTATGTGGAGTTGTTTTTTATTTTTTTTCTACTGATGTCCAGACCCCAATTTATTGATATCGCTGTTTCGAAATCTTGCAACCCTAATACTATCATAAGCTCAGTGGCTAAAGGTAACCTAAATAGTGAAAAAAAATTATTTTACATTCTAGAGGTCTATCATTGATAGTTTAGATTTAAATCGAAGAAATTTCTTATGACTTTTCCGTAATACCACCATTTTCTACAAAAAACGGCAGCTATGCTAAAAAGCTGACAGCTCGGTATGAGGTGAATTGTTGACAAAACCTCAAACCTTCGGCTGGCCTCCGGGATCCTGAACTCTTTAAGCTCATTACGTCCACCACAGCTGTTTCAGGTGTTTCTCGAAACATATTTATATTTCATTGTATTCTTTAAGTATTGTAAATGTTTAGTTTTTGACAGGTTTGGTGTTGATTAGAATTTCCGGCAAATATTTTTTCGGTTACAATATTGTGGGTAACAGTTAGAAAAAGTGCGTTAAAGCTTTAATTTTATAGTACACGGTGGGAAATCTATGGATCGAGCGTCCATAATTATTGAAATCACATTAAATAAAAATTGATATTTCTGTCCCATCAATGAATATGGATGTTTCATCAATGCTTTTTTGATAAATCACTATTGAAATGGTATCCATATAAACTAGTCATAAATTCTAAATAGTTTAAAAAAACAAAATTTTATATAATTTGACATCTGGTTTCAGTGGGACTCGAACCATGCTCCTCTGGCACGCTAGCCCAGTATTCTACTATTCGGCTACGGCATATTATACAATTCTTAGAAAAATGTTCAAACATAAGAAATTCAAAAAATTTTGAATTTAAAAAAAACCGCTCCAACAAGTTGTAATATTGTTAGAAAATCCATAGTAAAAATTGTTGAACTATTATGATTATGCGTCCCAGAAAAATTTACATTTCGCCCATATATATTAATACGCTGTCTCTACCATTATTACTATGCAGTAAATATGGATATGGATATACCGATAATAGAAATTCATATCACGACCATAGATATTGACATGCCGTTGAAATATATTAGTATTCTATCCATAAATTTAAGAAATAGTACATCATATCGAAATGGTTGACATGTCATTTTACTTTTAATTGGGAGCAAATAATATTTGATAACATGCTCATTCTGAATGAATATTGCATCAAACTCGTCGCTATCAATAGTGATATTGTCACAACATTCAATGCATTTCTCTCAGTGTATATGCATAGGAGCCCGTTACCGAATAAAAATTGATTATATTTATTATGTAATTCCATTTATATTCTTCGAAAAATTGGCTACAGTGCAGGTTTTACATAAATCGTATACTAATTCCGTTTTATATAATTTGCTACGCTAAATTTTTGGTCTCAAGGGCAGTTGGGTAAGAATATTTTTGTTTTTTTCTTTAGAATTCTCACAGAAGCCATATGATCTGGTATTAAATTTAAAATAATTTTATAACTACATTCAAATGCTCATTATTATAACCACACAAAAAAACAAACAAAATTCTAACCACATTCGTTATGCATTCAACTGGAGGAGCATCAGCTAACAGGCGTAGAAATATGTTCACCAATATACTAACTTACCCCCCGAAAAACTTGGACTTTATATAGGTCAGGATAGTTTCAATTGGTACAAATGGTTGAAAAGCCTTGAGCATTATGAAGGAACGTTTAGCATTTGCTCAGGTGAGTAAACCAAATTGCAATTTTTTTTCTCAAAAAAATCAAGTTTGAGCAAATAGGTACTAGCTTTTTGTGCAAGAGACCCATTATTGCCAAATCAATATTCCGTTTCTGTAACTCTATTCCATCGATCGTCTCGTAAAGTAGTAGATTTGACATCATAACGACGGTATCACTTTTTCTATTCTGTTAGAAATTGATTTTTTTATTTCAATTTTGAATCGAGTAGGTGTGAAAAAAAATAATTTTTCGATTTCTTACAGAAATAATTTACAACAATTTTTGTTGGTCATGTTTCGTTATGCAAGATATACGTAAAATATACGAAATATGTAAGTATTCTATGCCTGCCTACCTTAATTTGAAATTTATTACAACTATCCCAATTTCTGGTGTTGGTGTTGGCAATATCTGTTTATAGAATTGCTGGTGATGTTGCTTTGAAGATTTTATTTCCTTTTTTAATTTTAATGTCTCCGGGGCGCGGTTTCTGTTCCCTTTTTGAATTCGTTTTTGGCTACATACAGTCAAATTGTAATGTTGTTGTAAAAACAATTACAATGCATCAATACAGACAAAAGTACCTAGATGTAGTGAAAAACAAAGTAGGAAAATTTGAAACTGAAACTAATTTTTAATTCTTCAAAGTCATTGGCGACAGCGCCGACGCAACCGACAACTCTTCCATATGCCTTTTTTCGATTTTGGTTGTACGACTGCCACCACCATAAGTTTGTAGGTATTTGTCCTTATTTCGTCTGGGAGCATGGTCATGGATACGTTAGCGATTCGTAATGCAGTCGGCAAGGCAACATATGGTTAACATAATTTTGGGTCAATTCGATTTGTATTGTTCGCTTCTTCATACTTTCGTATTACGGCTCGATTTATTTAAATGTGAATATGTGTGCGTGGGTGCTGGTGCGCCTACTATAACGCTTGTGCATTGCAAGCACTGGCGATAGTCGTCGCAAGAAACTATTTAGAGAGGCGTTGGTTCAAGGGTTTTCTCCGTCTGAAAAAATGCCGCTGCTGGTTTTCTAAAAAAATTAAAAATGCATTACTTCATTCCATCGTAAGAGAATATATATGCGCTCATATTCCTGCAATCGTCTCCTAATTCTCTCCACAACAGAGTCTACGTCGGAATGATTCGGATTATAGACTATACTCACACTGCAGTCGACCTTTTCCCTCCGGCACGGCAGACAAATTCGATCCCGTTCTATTTTAACGCCGGGCAAAGTTTGTTTACATTCGGGTGAAATCGAATTTATTTACATCGGAAGAGCTCCTTTAAAGCACATGCGTGTGGATATCTTTCCTGCCGGACGGCTGCAGTGTGAGCGTAGCCATACCCGTCCAAGGGATTTAATTCAAATCGGAAGACTATACAAAAAAAGGTAAGGCTGCAAAAATCGTTTTTTCCGTGTACCAATTTGTGGCTGAACAACCAAAGACCTTGCTAGTCTGGTCAAAACCATATCAAAAGAAACAGCAGAGATATTTTATTATCTTTCAGTTCGTAATTACTTGACTTTCATAAGGTCTGTTTACTGATCAAAAAAAAGGTTCAGAGCAGGTTAAAGCAGAAGAGAGCAGGGCAGCTGTCAAAATAGAAATAGAGCAACTTAGAGCAACTCAGAGCAGAAATGCCACTTGAATCTCGATAGTTTCTATTTATTTGGTTGTTTTGTTTAAATCCTCAAAATTAAAGCAAATACACGTTTACTAAAATGTTGCTTTTCTTGCAAGCTAGTTTTTTTCAAGTTTTTAAAAATTTATTTTTTCTTGACTGACAATTGCTTCTCTGCTCTAACTTACTACACAAAAAAAGCTAGAGCAGAAATTTGTGATCTGGATTACTCTAGTTTTGTTTTGAGCGTACTCATGAAACAAAATATAGAGCAACCTAGAGCAAGAAAAGTATTCATTAAACACAATTTTGTGAAATATTTCAACCTGGCGTAAGCTAGAGCAGCTCAATAAACAAATCTTTCATATTTTCTTTTGACTTTCATAATTTCTGCTCAGTGCTGACCTTGTCTGTTTTCTAGTTCTCTTTATAATTATTTTGTACACAACAGTTGTTCTTAATTTTTTATTTTTCTACCTCTATCGTATTCTTTTTGTAAGACAAGATTCTATTGAACAGTAATTTATACAATCCCTGTAATATTTATTGTTTTAATTTCAACGACTGTCACTTGTTATTTTATTGATTACTTTGTGTGCACCTTTGCCCTGGCTTTAACCCAATCACGCTTTCGCCCACGAATTTCAAATATCTTTCCAACCAATTTAATTGCCCACATTTAAGTCAAACTGAAATTCAAGCCCTTTTCTTTTGAAGTGTTTAAGCAAATTGATTCAATTATATATTTTATGTGAGAAAAAGTTAACATGACAATGCAATGCAAGTTAGGTGACTTCGTAGGTTCATTTTTCAGATACCTTTTTGTAGAATTTTCGGCTGATTCCGAATATGTAATCATTTTGTTTAAAAGTAGAACAGTTTTCAAGATATCTTGAAATTTTCAGTTTTTGAGATAAGGGAAAATTGGGATTACTGATATCTAAATATTTTCGCTTTTACCTTCTCGATTTTTATGACTTTCAACCAATGCAAAAATAACTAAAATCGACATTAAGGTGATAGAGTTATTACGGAACAATTTTTTTTTCTTTTTGCAAATTTTCAGTGCTTTTTCGACCAACTGCTTTACCAAGGACTTCGGGGATACGCTATCATAGGTTTGGTTGGTTCTTTCTTTGGGAAGCATAAAATGTAACAAAATGGTGACAACTATCAACTTTTAACACTTTTTATAAACATAATTTTAACTTATCTCAAAAACTGAAATCTCGAAATATCTCGAAAACTATTCTACTTTTAAACCAAATGATTACATTTTTGGAATCAGCAGAAAATTAAACATAGAAATTATGTATCAAATATCAAGGATATGGAAATTTCGAAAAATTTCTTTGGGGTCGTGCATATATGACGTCACGCTCTTTGAGGGGGGGAGGGGTCTGCGATTTGTGACGAAATGTGACATGGGGGGAGGGGAGAGTAGCACTTACGTGATGTCACGTTATTTTTTGCATGTTTTCTAGCGTGCAACGTCCATGAACGTTTTCAAATTTAGCACGTTTTCATTCTTTCGATTGGCAAATATTATTTAATAATTAATATAAACATTCTAAATATGTATCAGATTTTATGTCAAATAAATATTGAATTTATATTTATTAAGGGTGTGATGTGACATTCGAGGGGGAGGGGGGGTCTGGCGTTTGTGACTGGGTGTGACATGGGGGGAGGGGGGGGGAGGTCAAAAACTACCAAAAATCGCGTGACGTCATATATGCACGACCCCTTTGGTAAAATCAAAAAAATTTTGATTGAGTACTTTCAATATAATAGGGCTTATGAAGTCAAGAGCACATCACAATGTTGTCCTGGCGTGCTTAAAATTTTCGTAATTAAATTACCTACAACATACGAAGGCTAACTTTTCTTCGTCCGTAAAAGATAGTGGCATACGCAGACGATTTAGCTATTGCATTCAGAGGCAAGTTCCCACAAACTCTGTGTGACCTGATGCAAGTAGCACTGCGAGAAGTTTCGACGTGGTCCTCTCGCTGCGGACTAATATCAACCCAGGGAAGGTGGAACTTGTCCTCTTCACCAACCGGTACAAAATACCGCCACTAAGCCTACCAGAACTAGATGGCACGAGCCTGGGCTTGTCGGATAAGGCCAAGTTTCTAGGCATAGTTCTGGACAGGAAATTGAATTGGAAGGAGAATGTTCTTCAGCGCCAGAAGAAAGCTTGCATCGCTCTTTACACATGCAAAAGAGCCATTGGCAAAAAATGGGGGCTCAACCCTAGAGTATGCAGTTGGATCTACACGGCCATCATTCGCCCAATCATGCTTTATGGAGTCGTCGTATGGTGGCCTGCGCTGAGCAAGGCAACATACCTGAATCTGTTGCGGAAAGTCCATAGATCCAATATGATCTGCATAAGCGGTGCGCTAAGGACAACGCCCAACGAAGCCCTCCAGGTCATTCTGGGCATTTTGCCACTTGATCTGGAAGGGTTTCGGTCAGCGGCGGCATCAGCTCTGCGCCTAAGAGAAACCTCCAGTTGGGCTGCGGGTACTATTGGACACTCCAGTATTCTGGAATCTTACAGCTTTCTCCCTCTAAGCACAGATCGTTGTGCGACTACTACAGTCGGGGATAGCTGTTTCAAAATAAACATTCCCAGCAGAGAAGACTGGGAGAGGACGGATTGGTGTCCCGAAACAAATGGTGGCACTTCCATATACACCGACGGCTCGAAGTTGGACGGCAGAGTTGGAGGAGGAGTTTATTCAAGGGATTTGGACCTTGAGCTCTCCTTCAGACTACCTGATCATTGTAGCGTCTTCCAGGCGGAAGTCTCGGCAATCCTGGACGCCGCGGCCTGGTTAAGCAAACGTGTTATCGGAGAAGATATCGCTATTTTCAGCGATAGCCAAGCGGCCATCAAATCCCTTGGCTCATACACGTTCAACTCTGAACTGACGCTCAGCTGTCGTCGATCTCTTCAGGAGATGGCCCAACAGAACCGCGTAAACCTCATATGGGTCCCGGGACATAGGGACATTGAGGGAAACTGTAAGGCAGACGAGCTTGCCAGGCAGGGCACGACCAAGCAGGTTCTTCAGGATAAAGAGCGCTTAGGTATGCCGTTTGCCACATGCAAACTAATGCTGAAGGAGCACACACTCCGTCAAGCCAACGAAAGATGGCTGCAATCCCCAGGGTGTCGCATATCGAAACAAACCTGGCCAAAATGGGATCTTAAAAGGTCTAGACGCATTTATTCCCTAACTAGGAGGGAAATCTGCATATTGATAGGGGTATTAACCGGTCACTGCCTCATTGGTAGGCATGCAGAAAGGCTAGGTGTGCCCTACCGACGATGCTGCAGGAGTTGCAAAGATGATGAGGAGGAGGAAACAGTAGAGCACCTCATCTGCAACTATCCGGCTTTAAGCGGCGCGAGAACGCGCTTTTTGGGAGTTGCGTTCCTGGATAGCCTAAGCCAGATCGCGGAACTGGACATAAAGGACTTGATGGGCTTCATAAAGTCATCTAAGTGGTTCGAGGAGGAGTAACAGTGTCGGTTTAGGAGTGTCAGTCCCGGGATTCTGCTATGTGGAAAATCCCAACAACTCAGGGATTTTCCATATGGCTGGGTCCCGCGACTGACTTTCCTTGTGTTGGTGGTATCACAACGGGCCTTTCAAAACTGGCCTAAGTGTGCCTCTGTGGCAGCCACTTGAACCTAACCTAAGTGTTTAAATCTGAAATTTTGTGAAAAATTTCGTTTTTTTTCAAAATTTGTTTAACATATACTGAAGATACTTATGGAGATGAAGGCAAAAAATGTTTATAAAAATTAGTACAATGTATAACTTTACAGTTTAAACCGAAAAATTGAAAAATACAAATCTTTTACGTACCTATTTGAAGTAGTGTTTTACAAAATCAATGGTATTTATGTGCAGAACACCTTCGGTCGCGCTTAAAAAAATGCCTGGGTTACGCCAGGGACTTTACTTTAGCACGCGTTTTTTCTTCTCGGTATTTTCTCATTCTCAATAAATCCTATAAATTTGACGAAAATTTTACATAGTTCAAGTAGTTCATTAGAAATTTGGAATTAACAAGTCTAAAAACTATTAAAAATAATGCTTATTAACAGCTAATAAATATTTTCAAATCGCAAAACGTTGAACTAGCATGAGTTCAAATAGGGGTCATATGAAACAATACAACACTTGTATCGTTTCAAACTAAAACAGTTTTGTTTTAAAAATTCCTTATACGGCTGATACATTAGCGCAAATTCCGAATTAACTGCGCTTTTGGGAGTTAACTTGAGCATAATCTTCATTATAAACTCCCAAAAATTAAGAAGATTTGAGCAGTTTTAAAAAATTTGCACTGGCAACACTCTGTGCATAAATAGACAACAACACCAAGAAACACTAGGAAATTAAGGGTAGCTGACAGATAGGCGTCGCGCTGGTTTCTAAGATCCGACTTTCGACAACTAGATGTCGCTGAGGTAGGTAAGAATATAGTGCAATAACAACCAAAGTAGTAATTCTCAATGCTGTTAATCTTCATTTTTGTGTGTATCAGGGTAAAATTTGGATCTGATTAAAGAAGATTTATTGGAGATAATCTCCGTGTGTGTATCCATAGCATTACCTAACTTTTCACCTATCCCCTGGGGCCATAAGCGAGGAGATATCTAAAATAAATGCATGTGGCGCAACTCTGAAGGAAATTCGTGTTCTTATGTGGTGTCTTTCATCGTATCTCTTAAAAAGCGCCATCACACGCACTTGCAATAAAAATAAAAATAAAAATATTAAAGAGGTGTCTGCATGCGCCCTGTAGGAAAAATATAGTTTCGGACTAGTTTCAAGTCCATAGTTTGCATTTAGTTCATGTATCCGTAATGATTACTAATCAATCATAAATTAATTGTAAATATAATTTAAGGTCGAGTAACAATCGAAATTTGCACTACACCTCTCCTTATAGAAATTTTAAAACGAGTTGCTGATATCCCGGCAGGGTCTGCAGTATATGTATTTGCATTAGTATGCAGTTGTGCATGTACCTATTTATCTACTTTCGTACGCACTTAGCTAACAGGAGTGTAGTTAACCTGAGTATGAAGAATTTAAGCAACACTGGAGTGTCATTAAAGTACGACACTATACCAAAAGATGTCACATAAATTACCAGCATCCCAATAGCCAACAGAAAAGAATCCTTGGGGGTTTGAAACAAGCTACTCAAGATGGTAGTAATGAGTTGGGAACAAAACTGCATCAGCTGTTAGCATAAAATGGTCGGGGGCGTACACACCCCCAAGTGAAAGCGATCTCGTAAACGGTGTCTGTTTCAGTGTAATCGATTTCTTTAAAGTCGCATGCACATCCTTTTGCAGTTCGAAATCGTATTGGATCTTATTAGTGCATTGCATTTCACATAATAATACCCTTAGACACTCAGCTTTGCCATTCAACTCAAACAATTTTAGGTGATTATTGACATACGGTCAGAGAGTTGATGGCAACTAATAGGCATAAAGTTGATCATTGAAATAAATATATATGAAGCCCTTATGAATATTTGTGCAAACTTTTCGGAATGCCTATGCTGTATGGATACGAATTTCTGTATAGGTACTTATATGTTTGTTGGCTCCAGCAAATTTGTATGGCAAGGCACTACCTAAGTACCACTACTGCTAGTACTTTATTTCACTTCATTTATCTAATTCCAATGACATTTGCCAGGCATTAGGCACAGAAGTGTCTGCTTTCTTGTGCTGATTACAGCAACACCAACGACAACAGCACCTACTTAGGTATCATCATTTCTTATCGGCCACCACTTATACTTACGTAAATGCATGCGAACATACATATGTACATATATGTGAGCAAACCTATAAGCCACATGAAGAAAGCTTTACTTTGACTTTACCTCAAACTTGGGTTTTGACAGAAAAGTTCAGTATACGTATTTAAACGAAGCATGGCAAATTGGAGACCTCAAAGTTGAAGTGAGGTTGAAATTTGGCAAACTCTCAAATTTTGCTTGCTTTGCGTGCTTTGACAATCAGATGTTGATGAGTTTGCTTTAATTAAAGAATAAAAAGTTGGAGGAAATAATAATTAATTCATTTCTTCTATATTAAATTAATAAATTAACCAAAACACTCTGATTGCAAAGAAATAAATAACGAAAACAAATGTATAAAAGAGAAACGTCAAGGCGTTCATTGTAGCATACCTCTGAAGTTGGACGCAAAGTTTTGAGGTAACAAATGTCAGGCGAGGTTAACAAAGCTTTATGTATTCGACCCTTTAGATACTCTTTCGTAAAAATATTGCCGAAATTTTGGAAATCTCTTAAAAGCAGATATACGTAGTACGTACGCGGTACATACATAAATTTTGCTTGACTTTATTTACATAAATACAAACCCTGCAGCTAAAAGATAAACTTTATGCCAAATACGTCAGTGGATATATAACTGAGTATCCTGTACACAGAAAAATGTTCATGTAAATTCAACACTGTTTTCACACTTTTACAGGATATTATTTTTCAACACATGGCTTATGCTCAAAAAACGTGTCTTGGCCTTTAAAATATTTGTAGCAAAATATTAAAAAAGAGCTGCGAATTCGTGATCCGTGGGTCAAAACGCGTCTTTTGAAAACAAGTGAGGAAGTCTAACTTCGGGTAAACCGAACATTAAATACCCAGCGGTAGTTTTCTTATGATTTTCGAAATATTCCAGTTCGGAAGTGAGCGTGGTTGGGAAGCGATTTCGTCCAATTAGGTTAGGTTCGATTCAAGTGGCTGCTGCAGAGGCACTCCTAGGGCAGTTTTAAAAGGCCCGTTATGATACCACCAACACTACGAAAGTCAGTTCCGGGACCCTGCCATCTGGAAAATCACTGTATTATCGCGATTCTCCACATAGCAGAATACCGGAACTGACGCTCCTAAACCGACACCGTTACTCCTCCTCGAACCATTTAGATGACTTGATCAAGGCCAGCAGGTCCTTTATGTCCAGCTCCGTGACCTGGCGTAGGCTAACCAGGAAGGGCACTCCCAAGAAGTGCTTTCTCGCTCCACTTAAAAGCGGGCAGTTGCAGACGAGGTGCTCCACCGTTTCCTCTTCCTCGTCATCTTTGCAACTCCTACAGCATCGTCGATAGGGCACACCTAGTCTTTCTGCGAGCCTACCAATAAGGCAGTGCCTAGTTAGTACGCCTATTAATATGGATATTTCTCTTCTCCTTAGGGCATACATATGTCTTGTTCTTTTATGATCCCATTTCGGCCAGGTTTCTTTGGATATCCGGCATCCTGGAGATTGTAGCCATCCTTCGTTGGCTTGGCGGAGTGTGTGTTCTTTCTTAAAGCACTAAAATTAATTAGACAATTAATATTAATTAAACCATTATATAATTCAATTTGATTATTTTCAATTATTTAATTATTCCAATTATTTGATTATTTTCAATTAATAGCAGCAAGAGTGTAAACTTTAAATGTAAGTATTTACATACGTATTTTTAGCTGGCCCGAGGTCCGTGTTCAATAATTGAAAAACAATTAAAACACACTTTGATTTTTTCTTTTAAAAATCGATATATTTCGATTGCTCAACGGCAATCATCTTCAGGATTGTAGCAACTAACAAAAATATAAAAAGTAAACAATAAACAAATTTGGCATTTAATACATCACATACATTGATACATACTTTTATTGACACGTCTGCCCTGTATGACGTGGAGTATGGTACTGTTTTTTATTTAGTAAGTGTTTAAAAATATGTGCCGAGTTATCTATGTCGCTCTTGTAGTTAAGAAATTTAAAATTTAAATTTTAAGAAATTTTTACATTACTAAGAAATAATGATTTTCCGAAGAAAACCATAAAAACTTTATTAAAGAAAACCAAAAATCAAAATAGACCAAAAACCCCAGATAAGCCAATTATTTTCAAGTCGGTGGCTTATGTACCGCAACTATCAGAGCGACTAGCCAAATCCGACTGTTATGATAAGGAAAACACAAAAATTGCACATAAGCCTACGAACACCTTAAAAAACATTTTTAACAAAACAAAATCGATAATACCAATCATGGAAAAAAGTAACGTAGTTTACAAGATACCCTGTAAAGGCAATAGTAATGAAACGTGCAATAATATATACGTAGGTACAACTAAGTCCAAGTTAAAAACGAGAATTTCACAGCATAAATCTGATTTTAAATTTTGCCGCCAAGTAATTAATCAAAAAACAGCACTCATGGCCCACTGTGCAGAGAGCGGACACACACCTAACTTTGATGAGACTAAAATACTGCAACAAGAACAACACTACAGCAAACGCTTCACCCTGGAAATGTTACACATAATTAACATACCGACAAACACACGTCTTAACTACAAGAGCGACATAGATAACTCGGCACATATTTTTAAACACTTACTAAATAAAAAACAGTACCATACTCCACGTCATACAGGGCAGACGTGTCAATAAAAGTATATATCAATGTATGTGATGTATTAAGTGCCAAATATGTTTATTGTTTACTTTTTATATTTTTGTTAGTTGCTACAATCCTGAAGATGATTGCCGTTGAGCAATCGAAATATATCGATTTTTAAAATAAAAAACAGTACCATACTCCACGTCATACAGAGCAGACGTGTCAATAAAAGTATATATCAATGTATGTGATGTATTAAGTGCCAAATATGTTTATTGTTTACTTTTTATATTTTTGTTAGTTGCTACAATCCTGAAGATGATTGCCGTTGAGCAATCGAAATATATCGATTTTTAAATCAAAGTGTGTTTTAATTGTTTTTCAATTATTGAACACGGACCTCGAGCCAGCTAAAAATACGTATTTAAGGAAAAAAGGTCGCCAAAAATTCACAATGTAAGTATTTACTAAATGCAAATAATGCAATTTGCACTTACTTACTATTTTATTGAAGGCAGAATAGAATTCTTACAAGCAACTGCCAAATGTTTGTGCTTTTTGTAAACACCTTTTAAAAGAAAGTTTGGTAAAAAAATTTGAGCTTATGTATGTACTAGCTAAATCACCTCATAGCACACCGCGATATGGATAAATACTGCGAATGAAACGCTGCAATTCCTCCTTAGTAGCCACTTTCCAGAAGCAGAAAGAGATCTTAGGATTCAACCGAATTTGGGTCTTGACGTACACGACCTAGTACAGTACCTAAATAATAAAATAATTGAATGAGTCATCGGGTCATTCAAGCCTTTCAAGCAGCGGATATCTCGCGTACAACTCCAGCAATTTCTTTAAATTTTTCCTCTGCTTCCTTATTACCAGGATTTCTGTCAGGATAACAAAAAGGGAAAAAAGTTACTTCAACATGAGAAAAAAAAGTTTCCCCTATAAATGTTACTATAAAAGAAAGTCCATCAAGAAGAACGTGCTCTCATGATTCTATTACTGATCTAGTTACGACAGTGCTACCGTATAGTATTTTTATGCGTTCAGCATGCTCTATACTTGTGCATAGTCCATAAGCTATATCTCGAGTGATGTGAATGCCGCCAATTGGAATGCTGCTTGTGTATATAAGCTTTCCTCTCTTGAAAATTCCAATTGCAGTACACCCAGTTGATACTTCTCACAAGTAGACATGCAGAAAGGTTGGGGTCTGGTAAGTCAGAGGATATTCTGGGCTTCGCGCAATCCATGAAATGATTTGAGTAGGGGGTCATTCAGATCCATGTGGTATCACAACGGACCTACGGGGTCTATGTATGCTAGTCTGTCTACTAGCAGCTACTGCAGCCTACCTGAATTAGGAAACACTAAGAGAGGTATCATTCCTTTATTGAATAGGCTACCAACTGCATCCTTGGAATATCTTAGTGTTTCCTCAGGTTCTTTACGCTTTTTTTAAAGTATGCACATACATATGTATTTATATGTACTTACTCAATATTACTGGATTGGTCCTGTTCACATTTATACAGCGTTCTACCTAATATACTCTTTTCTTTGTTAATGTTTTATTCAACAAAGAAAAAAAAAAGGAAATATGTACATATATAAATTTAATTAAAAATAATCATTTAATTACATTAATATTAATATTAATCAGAAATAATCAATTAATTTCGTTAATTACATTAATCACTTAATTAAAAAGAATCAAAAATAATTATTTAATTACGTTAATCACATTAAAAACCCAATTAAAAGGCATTAAAAAATGCAAAAAAAATGAACTTTTATCTTTTGTTGTTCTTCTTTCCCCAAAAAAAATAACATTATACTATCACCATAATATTGTGACGAATTCGATGATTCCTTGATTATTTTCCCTGAGTTCGATCACTGTACGTTAAATAAAACACTCCGATTCTGTTTAATAAGTAGTACGCTTTATTCAGGACTAAAAACCGTAGTACAATATCGCGGGTTAATTTACTGTTCAGTACTTCACTGTACAACACTTCAAAATAAACTGATTGATTCGCGTTGTCTTTGCGCGGTTTATATACCCTAGCAGACAGCAGCTTCACAACCTAGAAATGTCTACACATTTCTGGTTTAATCGCGCAACCGTGTTCTCGAAACGTTTATCTATCGTCATCTCCTCTTTGTGCCACATTCGCAAACCTGCCTCTCGCGCTCACAGCTATAGTTGTGGTAGTGACGCTAATGATGGAAATACGCTAGATCGTCCCGATCAGACACATTTCCCGATCCAAACGTTGCTAGCCTCTCCAGATGAACCACCTTCATTTTGTTTCGTGGTCTTCCAACAGTTTGTATGCGGTAGACAACATCATTTATCCGCTTTATTACTTTATATGGGCCTTCCCAGTTACATTGCAGTTTTGGGGACAAACCTTTCTTTCGTTGTGGGTTGTATAACAGCACTAAATCCCCTTCTTTAAAACCTTCCGAGTTGATGGCTTTGTCGTATCTGGCTTTCATCTTATCACTCATGATCTTCGTCCGTTGTCTTACAAGATCGTGTATTTCTCTCATTTCTTCTTCCAAGATGCTAGTGGATTTCCTGGCATTTATTCCTTCATCAGCATTTATCCCAAACTTCAAGTCAGCTGGCAACCGCAGATCATTCCCAAAAATTACTTTTGCCGGAGTCTGACCCGTAGTTTCATGTATTGCCGAGCGATATGCCATCAGAAACAAGGAGATGTGCGTATCCCAATCTTTCTGGAACTTATCCACTACTTTCCTCATGTGCTCTTCCAAGGTTCGATTGAAACGTTCCACCATGCCATCTGACTGAGGATGCAGTGCAGTTGTTCGAGTTTTCCGAATACCCAATATCTTGCACATTTCTTGGAATACGACTGATTCGAAATTCCTGCCTTGGTCAGAATGTAACTCCATCGGTACACCAAACCTCGCTATCCAATTGTTAGTGAACACCTCTGCAATGGTTTCTGCCTCTTGATTTGGAATCGGGTAAACTTCTGGCCATTTGCTGAAATAGTCCATAACAACTAATACGTACTTGTTCCCGAGTTTGCTAGTAGGAAATGGGCCAGCTACATCCATGGCAATCCTCTCAAACGGTGCACCTGTGTTGTACTGCTTCATCTGTCCATGACTTCTCGACTTCGGACCCTTTGCTTTGATTCACACCTCACAGTTGGCAATCCACTCCGCGATCGACTGCCGGCAACCAACCCAATAGAATCTCTGCTTGACTTTCTCCAACGTTTTCGTGACTCCGAGATGACCTCCACTTGGGCCATTATGTAGCTCATTCAAAACATCAGAGATTTTCTTCCTTGGGACAACTACCAGCTTCCGAGCGCATTGACCATCTTCGCTTTCCCATACTCTATGTAAGCAACCGGATACCAATTTCAGACTGTTCCACTGTGCCCAATATGACTTGGCAACAGGACTCTCTGCTGACATCTCCTCTCTTGTTGGCCGTTCGTTTTGCTCGATTCCTTGCATCACACGTACCAGATCGGGGTCCTCTAGCTGATGCTTCCTTAGTTGATCCATGTTCCATTCGTCCGTAGATGTTACAGTCATTAGCCGCACATCTATAACATCTTCCTTGGCCTCAGCTTTCGAACAATGCTTGCATTCTAGGTTACATGATCGCCGGGACATTGCATCAGCATTGCCGTGGTTGCTGCCTTTGCGATGCTCTATGGAAAAGTCATAACTTTGTAGTCGCTCTATCCACCGTGCCAATTGACCTTCTGGATTACGGAACTGCAAGAGCCATTTCAAGGCTGCATGGTCTGTCCTGACGTGAAATCGCTGTCCATAGAGATACTTGTGGAAATGCTTGATGCACTCCACCAATGCCAGTAGTTCTCTCCGTGTTACACAATAGTTCCTTTCGGGCTTCCCAATTGTGCGGCTATAGTACGCCACTACCTTCTCCTGCCCATCGACAATCTGTGACAAAACCCCTCCAATCGCGTAACCGCTCGCGTCTGTATCCAAAATAAATGTTGAGCCTGGGATTGGATACGCTAACATTGGGGCAGTGCACAGCCGTTCCTTCAAGGTTTGGAAAGCCACTTCATGTTCCTTCTTCCAATCAAATGACATATTCTTCCTGGTCAACTCATGAAGGCTACTGGCTACGCTGGCGAAATTCGGTACAAATCGACGATAATACGTGCACAGTCCGAGGAAACTTCGTAGCTCATGTAAATTTTTCGGTCTTGGCCAATCCTTTACTGCTTCGATCTTCTCTTTAGCAGTGCAAATTCCCTCCGTAGTAACCTTGTGACCTAAGTAACTTACTTCCTTCTTGAACAATGCACACTTTTTGGGACTTAATTTCAGACCGGCGCCAGCTATCCTTTGGAAAACTTCCTCCAAGTTATTAAGGTGTTCCTCAAAGCTTTTTCCCAGCACGATGATGTCATCCAGGTACACCAAACATGTTTTCCAATGCAGTCCTTTCAATACTTGATCCATGAGTCTCTCAAAAGTAGCTGGAGCGTTACATAGTCCAAAGGGCATTACCGTAAATTGCCACAGCCCCTCTCCAATGCTGAAGGCTGTCTTTTCCTTATCCTCATCTTTCACCTCTACTTGCCAATAGCCGCTTTTTAAGTCCAGTGTAGAGAACCATTTCGTACCAGATAGTGAATCCAGAGTATCGGCAATTCTTGGTAGTGGATAGCTGTCCTTTTTCGTTACGTCGTTCAGCTTCCGGTAATCCACACAGAACCGCATTTTTCCATCCTTTTTCTTCACTAGCACTACCGGTGAGCTCCATGGACTAGCTGATGGTTCGATCACGCCGCTGTCACTCATTTCTTGTATAATTTCTCCTACCACTTGGCGTTTGGCCAATGGAACACTTCGAGGAGCTTGGCGGATTGGTCTCGCATCACCGGTATCAATGTGATGCTTCACTACATTGGTCCGTCCTGGTTTGGAGCCATCCTTGTCAAATATGGTAGAGTACTTTAGTAGAAGTTGGTTTGCCTTATTCTGGTGGTCTTCTTCGAGCTCTTGCGTCCACGCCGTGATATTATCTGATAGATTAATGTTGCTGGTAGAGACATTTCCCTGGAGCTGTTCACCGTTTATAATCACCTCCACCTCCTGACATTGTCCCAATATAGCTCCTTTGGAAAGCTTGATCGGCGATCGAAACTCATTTAGTACTCTTACCGGTATATGTCCATCTTGTTTTGTCATAGCCAGTGTTTTTCCTACTAGTATATCCGTCTTTGAACTGTTTGCTGCCTCGACAACCCACAATTTGTTTGTCCCATAATCTCCATCAATCCTTGCCCAAACGACTGCCTCCGACTTCGGTGGAATTTGTTGACTATCTTCCACGAGTACCCGCTTACTGATGTACTTGTTCTCGTAACCAAATTTGAGTGGCACATCCATGTTCTTATAGCTCATGGTCTTGTTTTGCATGTCGATCTTGATGCCTTGGTTGCTTAAGAAATCCACACCAACTATGATCTCATCAACAATATCTGCCACTATAAAATTGTGCAGTACGGTGACATTTCCAATTCCGATTTCACATGTTATTTCTCCTTGGACTTGAGTGTCCTCGCCAGTCGCCGTACGCAATTTTGCTCCATGTAATGGCCTCACTTCTTTGTTGACTAAATCAGATCGAATGATGGAATGGGATGCGCCCGTATCAATAGTCAGTAAGCGCTCTTTTCCGTCCACGAGTCCTCCAACAGTAACATTACTTGACTTCCTTCCGATCTGTGAGACAGAGATTATGGGGCATCCAACTGCGGGAGCCAGCCTACGCCCCTTGCGGCTGACTCTCTTTAGTTTAACGGTTGGTTGGATTGGGAGACTTGCTCATCTCCTTCAGCCTTGTGCTTACGTCCGCTTGCATTACTGGAATTATTGGAGCTAGATCTAGATCCACAATAACGTGCAATATGACCAGATTTTCCGCACTTGAAGCATTTAATGGCCGCTTCATTTTTCTGTTGCTTTCCGTTTATTGCTTCTAGGATTGCGTCCACCCATTCTGGTCGTTCTACTTCCACACGATGAGCTTTGTACGCTGTTTTGGACAAAAGTGATGCTGTTTCTTGAGTTAGAGCATGTGATACCGTCTCCGCAAATGATCTCTTTGGATTTGCATAGGTGGCCCGCTTCGTCTCCACGTCACGTATTCCATTTATGAAACTTTGGATTTTCACCACCTCGATGTATTCCACTGGTGCGTCTGAGTTTGCTAGATGAGCCAACCTCTCGATGTCCGATGCAAACTCCTGTAATGTTTCGTTAGCCTTCTGGAAGCGATTCTGTAGCTCTATTTGATGTATCTGCCTTCTATGCTCGCTGCCGTAACGTCTTTCAACGGCTCCCATCAACGCTTCATAATTGTTTCTTTCAGCGTCCGGAATAGTCTGTTAGATTTCGGCTGCAGGTCCTTTCAATGCCACAAATAAAGCAGCGACTTTGTCCTCAGCGCCCCAGTTGTTCACAGCTGCTGTCTTCTCAAATTGTAGCTTAAATACCTGGAAACGAACAGAACCGTCAAAGGATGGGGTTTTTACCTTGGGTGCGCTTGTTGAAACCACTGTGCGATTCAGCTGCAACTCCTGGATACGACTTCTTAACGCATCCACCTCGGCTTCGACTTTCTCCTCAAGCTGTATTATTTTCCTGTCCTGCATATTTAGCTGTGCTGACATACGTTCCTCCTGTGCCTCCAACTGAGATGACATATAAGCCTTATGTTCTTCCAATTGGGAGGAGATCTGTGATGATACCTGTGCCGAAATTTGCGACGACATTCGTGTCTCCTGCTCTTCCAACCGAGACGTAATGCGTGTCTCTTGTTCTTCCAACTGAGATGCCATGTGTGTCTTCTGTTCCTCCAACTGAGATGACATGCTTGATGTTATGTTGTTTGACATCTGAGCCAAGGCAGCCAATAAAGAGTTTGTGTCCACATTTGCCACTGAATCCGTAGAGTCCTTTTGCTCTTCTATTTTCGTCGCTCCTTCTTCCGAAAGTTGAAAAACATGATCGTCAACGTTGATTCCTTCCGCTTCCATAGCCTCGCGTAGACGTGATTGTAGCTCTGGCTTATTGCCTGTTGTTACCAATCCACGTATCTCCAGCTCGTTTTTGAGCTGCTGGATCTTCAATTCATTAAACTTTGCCATATCCTTGCACTGTTCTTGTTACCTTTACAATGTCCTTGTTATCCTTGCAATATCCTTGTTGCCTTTACAATGTCCTTGTTATCCTGTATTTATTTAACAATACCGCTTCTGACACCAATTGTGACGAATTCGATGATTCCTTGATTATTTTCCCTGAGTTCGATCACTGTACGTTAAATAAAACACTCCGATTCTGTTTAATAAGTAGTACGCTTTATTCAGGACTAAAAACCGTAGTACAATATCGCGGGTTAATTTACTGTTCAGTACTTCACTGTACAACACTTCAAAATAAACTGATTGATTCGCGTTGTCTTTGCGCGGTTTATATACCCTAGCAGACAGCAGCTTCACAACCTAGAAATGTCTACACATTTCTGGTTTAATCGCGCAACCGTGTTCTCGAAACGTTTATCTATCGTCATCTCCTCTTTGTGCCACATTCGCAAACCTGCCTCTCGCGCTCACAGCTATAGTTGTGGTAGTGACGCTAATGATGGAAATACGCTAGAGTTGGGAGATGAGCGATTCTTGAGAACATTCGTCACAATATTTTGTGACTATTAACCGTCACAAAAATATTGTTTGGGGACATCGCTACCCTACAAGACAGATGACAATCATTTGATGCAACATTTGATTGTCATTGCTGTCAGCTAAACGATCATCGCTTCAATCATTTCACACGAGGAATAAGAAAAAGTTGATGTCAACAACTGTGTCCGTGTGAGTTTGTTTCTCCCTGTAACACATTACTAATTTGAAATGAGCATATATCTGTCTCACTCATTTTTTGGATCAAAGATGACATCATCACGATTGTCATAATGATATCACAGCTGACAACGGTCATAATCTGTCAAAGCTGATATGAAAATGACGTTTTACATATTTTTATATTAAAAAACAAATGTATGTTTTAAAATCAAATAAAATGGGTCAATATATATTGAAAATTTGATGTACATACATAAATAAATAAATCAAATACAACTTAAAAATTTAATATTATAAAAATGCATGTACGAATATAAATTAGATTCTAGCGCCAACTTTGCAACAATTTTTGGCTAGCGAAATGGAAGCATTAGCTGATGAGCAACGTGCTGAAGCAATACGCACTGATACGTGACAAGTTGCGTTTAAAAGCGGATCTGGAAGTGCTCGATGAAATGGACAGTATGGGCTTCCACGGCTCAACGTTATATCGCCACTGCTGTTCTGTCTTAGATGGATTTTAACCACTTTGGCTGGAAAAGCCGGTTCATTTCTTATAAGAATTGCGGGCATGGTGGTTTTGCACTCCCTTAGCAAAAAAACCCTACAAAAAAATGCAAACCTTAATAAAAATTAAATTAAATTAGTTTGATTAAATTTTCATACCGGGCATTACATTTTTGACTAACAAGCAAACCAATTGTCCGTATTGCTTCGAAGGTTCCAACTTTGTCTGCATTCCTAGACCGTTAAAGATTTTCTCTTTTGTCCAGCCAAATTTTTTACCGCTTCGTCTATTTTTTAATTATATTTTGAAAATAATGAACAACGTACAAAATTCTGTAAGCTTTGACGATAAATGAAAATGCACCATTTGTTACCATGATGTAATAATTTTGTGGTTACGTCATGATTAGTTACAATCGTTTTATGTGTCATGTGACAGTCAGCTATGACAATTGTCAGTATTTTGTCAAAAAATTATCAGCATTGACAATTTAAAATGTGAGTGTGTTAGAAAAAATATCAGCCCGTCTTGTAGGGACCCAGTCGGGAATTTGGCTGACCACAATTGCATTTTAAGTTGACTACAAAGCACCCAGTACTGTTTGAAAAGGTAAATACTTTGTATGGAGCAGACTGACTATTTTTACATGGCGATGGCCGAGGATGGAGTCAGTTGTGCCTTTTCCTGGATGGCTTTCAGCTAACTACAAGCCGCTTTTTTAAGGCAGATTAAAACTAATAATTTCAAAGGAACGTATTTAACTTGGCCTCAAGCCGATTATTTTGCAATGGCTTTTAGTTAGATACTTCGACAGCGCTTAAAGCCAACTACCTTGGATTAGATTATAGCCGGATATCTTCCGACAGAACCAAACAATGCTATTGGAACTGAAATAACATTCAAAAGATTATTAACGCCTTTTAATGCTCTTGTCCATATTTATTTTAAAAATATATAATATTTTAGAAATAGGTATACATTATGAGGGTATTAATATGGATAGGTATGTACATTCATATGCATTAGGGTGATTCAAATAAAAAAAAATTGTTTTTTTTCGGTCTTACCCCCTGAAAATTAAGGTATTGACTAGAAAATAAGCCTTGCAAAAAATTAGCGCTCTATCTTAACCCTTAGGGGTGGCTGTTTTTTCGCCCTTTCCCATACATTTGGTATGGGGAAAAATGGTATTTTTTTCAAAGTGAATTTTCTTTCAATTTTTGATACTTTTTCGAAAATATTTTTACTTACTCTTAAAGTTGAAGCTTTGAAGCTTCCAAAATGGTAAGCCATGTGCGAATATCTTAACGAATAAAATAATTACAGCCTTAAGTTAGAACGCTAATTTTTTGCAAGGCTTATTTTCTCATCAATACCTAACTTTTTAGGGGGTAAGACCAAGGCGACATTTTTTTTTAATCACCCTAGTATACATACATTTAAGTTGGTCGGGGACGGCCAGGGGCCTAAAGGAAGCTTTTGACAAAAAGTTGATCAGATGTTTGAATAAGTTCAATTATTTTAAATTGGTCGAATTTCGACCACGGGATATACTAGTTTAATTTTATTTGAAAACACGCGCGCGAATTTGCTAGTTTTTCAACAAAATAAATTCTTCACTTGTTTACGAATGGCAGATAATTGAAGAATGTGAAGAAAAAGCCACTAGTGATGGACCTTTTTCAAGTTCGAAACGATTATTTCGTAGCAGAATACAGGGTGTGCATGTGCTTGTACGAAAAAATTACAAAATAAATCCCACACGAAGATTTATCTCTTGACGTTTCGTCTAGCAGTGACATTCTACACTATTTCAAGTTGGAGTTTAGAAAGCGTTAGTTGGATTTTAGAATTGTTAATTAGATTTTAGAAAGCGTTAATTGGATTTTAGAATAGTCAATTGGATTTTAGAAAGCGTTAATTGGATTTTAGAATTGTCAATTGGATTTTGGAAAGCGGTAGTTGGATTTTAGAATTGTCAATTGGATTTCAGAGAGCGTTAAATGTATTTTAGAATTGTCAATTGGATTTCAGAAAACGTCAATTGGATTATAGAAAGCGTCCATTGGATTTTAGAAAACTTAAAAAAATTTTAATTTATGTTTTCTAAAATCCAATTGACGCTTTCTGAAATCCAATTAACGCCATTTGGAAAGTATGAATTTACAGTCAGTTGGATTTTATAAAGCGTCAATTGGTATTTAGAAAGCCAGAATTCAAATTTTTTCGGTTTTCAAAAATACAATTGACGCTTTCTAAAATACAAATAACGCCATCCAAAATCCAATTGACGCTTTCTAACATCCAATTAACTTTTCTAAAATCCAACTGACGCTGTCTGAAATCCAAATAACGCCATCAACTGACTCTTTCTAAAATCCAATTGACAATTCCAAAATCCAACTTGAAATGGTGTAGTTAGAGTTCGAATTGCTGCCATTTGTAATTTATTCAAGAACTTATAAGAATCAGTTAAGTTTTTTTTAGTTTTTTTTTATTTCAAAACTCTGAGAATATTTCTTTTGTCTTTTAGACATACAAGTTTCGGATTCTAACTACAATGTGACTAGACGAAACAGTCCCTTAATTTTTGAAATTTATTTTGCAGAAATTTCATCCATAAATAGCGCGAGTAATATTTATTACTATATTGAAGCAAATCCATCATGGTCACAGGAAAAAACTTATAAAAATCCAGTCTTACCTTGCATTTAGGTACATACTTATGTACCTCAGTTTTGTAGTAGCAATTTTTTTTTGTATTCATTTTTTTATTTGGAAACCGAAAACGGAACCCAACGAGACCCAAACCCCAACCTGTTACAAAC
This sequence comes from Campiglossa producta, assembly GCA_964058755.1. Lineage (NCBI taxonomy): Eukaryota > Metazoa > Arthropoda > Insecta > Diptera > Tephritidae > Campiglossa > Campiglossa producta. The sequence continues at coordinate 113,468,633 of CAXKVI010000002.1, forward strand.
CCTAAACCGGAACGTTATTTTAATCGGTTTTATACCTTAAAACAAAGTCATTCAGGCAGGTTCTGGCAATTCACTTCCGAATAAAATATGTGAAAAATTTAAAATTCCTATGTAATTTGACAAAATTTTCACAAATTTTATTCGGAAGTGAATTTCAGAACCTGCCTGATTAATTTCAATATCTCAACTGGTTTCGGATATACTTCCAAAAACCTGAAAGGGAATAGGATAAGGATGGGTAGATGCGATCAAATATGCGCAGGTTCACCTTATACATTTTCGCAGGTCTACTTTACGTCGAAAGCTAAAGCCTTCGCTCTTCCCTTTACGTCTCACGTACGACAGAAGGTTAATTCCAATTTCCCTGCAGAAGCCGTGATTCAGCAGTAAAGTCTTCTTCAAATCCGAACAAACCTAATGACAAGATTTCAAACACCTTTATCTCAAATCTCGAGAAATATATTTTCTCAATCTCAGATTAGTAAATAATTGGAGAAATATGTAGTCAACATTTCCTTGATTTTGTCTGAAATTAATATAAAAAAAAATTAATTTAAACATGCAAGTTATTTTATTATTAAAGAACAAAAACTATGAAGTAAAAATGTACAAAAAAGTATAAATTTTATTAAAATTGTTAAAGTTTGAAATAAAGTAAACAAATATTTTCTTTAATTTACGAAAATATTTCTAATTCTTTAATTTAAGAAAATATTTGTTGAGTATTTCAGTCCATATCGTTTAAGCATTACATACTCATGTGATTCGCAGATAATAATTCGTAAATAGTTTATGGAAATATGTATATAGTATGTGTTTGCAATCACAATTGTGTTTTTTTTTCACAAGCATAATAAACACAATCACTCTTGAATATATAGAATATAAACCCAACAAAATTACAGTCCATTAAAGTTCATAGAAACTAAAATAAAATAAATGGTAATTGGGGAGATTAAGGTACTAAACTCACCATAGTGGCCAACCTGTGCCTATTAAGTAGCCTGCATGGCAAGAGTGCACGAGAGTCTCACTAACAGCCCTATGCTGCGCGTTACCGGTAAAATTGCCATCGGCAAACAATTTTCCCTAAAATACGTTACCAAATAAAGTGGCTGCGATTCTGAGCAGATGGTAACGCTCTAATGGCAAAAAAACTCACCAGTGTGTATGGTGAATTGAAAAGCCACCCGGCTAGTCACCTGCTATATGTTTATTGTTTATCAAAAAGAAGAAGACTGCAAAATGGAAATGAACAAGTAAATTTGGTAAATATTTTATGAAATTTATTAAAAATTGTTTATTTTATTTACAGAAAATATGCACGCACCACCCCAGCGCAGTTGCGGTTGTTTGTGGCTTTTGCAAAGACCATCCCGAGCTCCTGCAGGGAATACACAGTTTTTATTGTGATTTATTAATACTATATACCGGTTTATTTGTTTGATTTTCACTTTGTTTTATTTATTTTGTTTAATTTTCACTTTTTTTTGTTCAATTGCACTTTCGCTTTTTTATTTTTCAAAGTAAACATCAGCTGTTTTATATTGATGTTACCACATGTTACCACCTATTTTGGTGGTAACGGTGTTACCAGAAAACTTTTGCCCTCAGAATACCAAAAAGGAGTAAAAGTTGCCGAGTGAATTTGTTTGCCGGTAATAATAAAGTTATTACCACAGTAGAATTGACCTGTAAACATCACTTTATCAAATACATTTTAGTTAGAAATATTATCGATTAGATAAACCATAATAGTATCTATAGACAAGATTAAGACATTCCGTAGGCAGCTGATTTTTATATATATAGGAGACTATTATTAATTCAGATTAAAACCATTGATCTGAAGTCATGAGTACCTAGATGTGAGAAGTAGCAGCATTTAAAACGGCTTCTATCAACAGCTTCTTCATTATTAAGTTATTTACAAGTTTAAAAAGATAATTGTTTCTTAAACCTAGCTTTCGCTGCCGCCGCTCTGCCGTTTGTTTGTTAGGTGATCTATTGCTGATAAAATTAGCTGACCGTTTTGCTGATGACGAGGTTCCCACCTGCAATCCTGTTTGTTTGTGAGGTGTTGTATTTCTGATGAAGTTAGCGCATGCAGGTCTGTGCAACAGAGTGTCGCTTTGCACTAAGGAATTTGTAGCCGAACCTAAGTTTTGTGCATGCGCCGTGCTAACATACATAGTACAGAGCATTTTCCTAAGAATAATCTCTTAAACAGTTATATTTTCAAACCATAGTAAACGCATAAGCAACATAATACACACCATCTTAAAAAGCATCAAAAACATTTTTTTAAACACCTTTCTTACAATTTTGAGCAGGGATGTGATTATGTAGAGCGAAATGTGATAAACACGCAAAAAATGCTAAACGGTTAATCGTTCACAGGAACTCATTAATCAATTTGGGGTCAACAAAATAAGCGAAGCATGTAAATAGGAAAATGAGCAAGCAGAGAATGGAAACACAAAAAATTTAAAGACGGGAAATAAGGAAGTAAATATGCAAAGCAGGCAAAAATAAACAACACTAAACAATATTTTGAGGATAATGAAATAAGTACAAAACGGAAGTGAATGCTTAGTCTAGCGTGGGTGGAAAAATGCCTCAAACAAAAAAAAGTGATTACCTTGAGCAGTTAAATATACAAAATAAAATGACATTTTTTGCCGTGAATAGACAGGAAAGTTGATATCAAAGCGGATATTGCTTAAAACTGTATGAAAAGTACAAAAATTGTGCAAGAAATTAGTAAAAAAAAGTTCGAAACAGGGTGATTTTTAACAGGTAGGATTTCGTTCAAAGTAGTACAAATGCAAAAAACAGTGCAAAGTCTACACTTCTTGGAGTAAAACTGACACTAATTTTAGTGTCAACGTTCTTTTGCTACACTAAAATGGTGTAAATTGAAAAAGTGTGGTATAATTCCATAAAAGCGGGTTTTCGCCATCATTTAGGGCAAAGCTATAATTAGACGCCGGCAAGTAAAAGTACACGATGGCCTAATAGTATACATCTTCGTTCAGCAGTTAATAATTGTCATTGCTCAAACAGAATCAGTACTTCTCCGTAATGACGTACGTCGTGATTGACTGACGTGACACGGATGATGGCACATAAAACGCAGCTCGACTCACCTTTTTGTTGAGGAAATATTTGTTGATATGTTGCTAAAAATAATTGTAATTCAATAAGTTATTACAATATATGTAATAATTCGGTGAAAACTTTCATTATTGTAATTGCAATGACGATTAAATTGAATTTTACATCTGGTTGGTTGGTTGCCGTGCCGCCCGGTCAGAAGGACCGGACCCAAGTAGCGCGCTGGGCGCCATTTTGATGCACTAAACTGTGAAACCAATTACAGTTTGTTTTCTACGGACTAGATGGATTATGGTCAAACCATTTGGTGAGACCTATAAATTTGTTTATGTCAACTATGGAGCACTTAGATACATCCTTCAGGTCAGTTAGAACAAACCGACCTAAGGTCTTGTGTCTTATATTGGCCAGGGCAGGACACTCGCAGAGGAAGTGAGTAACAGTTTCTTTACAGCCATCTAGGCCGCAACTTCTACACACCTCGTTGAATGGTAGCCCAATTCTTTCCGCGTGTTGGCCCAGTGGCCAGTGTCCTGTTATGGTGGCTGTTATTCTGAAAATCTCCTTCCTAGATCTGCATAGCAGGCTCTCGGTAGTACTTTTGTTGTATTCAGGCCAAGTTTGTTTGGCAATCCTACAGCTATCCGAGGAGTACCACCTACGAATGGCCATGGCCTTGTATTTGTTGTGTATGTCACTTTTGATTGCTATGAGCGACGCACACTAACTACATCTAAGTTGTCTGCTGAAGCCCCTGTCCTTGCCAGTACATCTGCTTTCTCATTGCCCACAATGTTCCTGTGACCAGGAACCCAGACAAGTGTGATTTTCGCGGAGTTTGCTGCTGCCCTAAGCGACCCTTTGCAGTCGCTGACGGCCTTAGAAGAAGTGATCGGCGAGTCGAGCGCCATAAGCGCCGCTTGACTGTCTGTGTATATGCGCACCTCCCTCCCTTCAATTGACTCTCCTATTAGGTGTCCACAGGCTTTCTCGATACCAACTACTTCTGCTTGGAAGATGCTGGCCGAGTCCGGGAGACGGTAGGACTGAGCGACTTGCAATTGCTCAGAATAGACCCCTGCTCCCACGCCACAGTCCATTTTGGACCCGTCCGTGAATACAGAGATTATCCCCTGCTTACAAGCGCTACCATCTCTCCATTCGCCTCTTGACGGGAAGTGCACTTCATAGTTTTTGTCGAATTTTAGGGAGGGTGGGAGGTAGTCTGATGATAGGTCTTCGTTTGAGATCCTGCTTAGGATGCCGCTGTGGCCATACTGTTTCGCAGTATATATATATACTCGGACTCCGTAAGCCTTAGTGCTGCGCCTGTGGCCATTACACGAATGTGCATGTCTAGTGGTAATTGGTCTAAGATGATGTTGAGTGCGTCTGTCGGGCAGGATCTAAGTGCGCCCGTTACGCCTCCGAATGCCGCTCGTTGTATCTTGTTTAGGTTATTGATGTTGTACTGCTTGTCTAGGGCCGGCCACCAAACTAACGCCCCATACGATAGTATGGGTCTTATGACTGCCGTGTAGAGCCACATCATCAGTTTTGGTTTTAGACCCCAGTTCTTGCTTACTATTCTTTTGCAGGAGTAGTAGGCAATGTATGCTTGGTTTATTCTTTTCTCAACGTTCAGTTTCCAGTTGAGTTTGCTATCTATTTCGACACCGAGGTATTTTACACTCTGGGAGAGTGATAGTTCAGTGCCGTTAAGCGAGGGTAGACGGAATTGAGGGATCTTGGTTTTGTTGCTAAACAGTACTAGTTCCGTTTTACTCGGGTTGATGCCTAGACCACTAGCAGAGGTCCAGGCCTGTAGCTTCCGGAGTGCCCTTTCCAAGATTTCGCTAAGCGTTGAGGGGAACGGTCCCGATACTGCAATAGCAACGTCGTTAGCATATGCTACTACTTTAACCCCGTTTTTGTTTAGCTCGAGAAGTATATCGTTCAGTGCTACCACCCACAGTAGTGGAAAAAGAACACCTCCCTGAGGTGTACCCCTGCTCACTGTTCTAGTTATTGTGGCTGATCCCATGTTCGCTTCTATCTGTCTGTTCTCTAGCATCGATTGCGTCCATCCACAAATATAGCTGTCTATTCCAGCCTTTTGGAGGGATTTGACAATTGCGCCTGTTTCTATGTTGTTGAACGCCCCTTCTATATATAAGAAGGCTGCCAAAGTGTATTGTTTGTAGTGGAGCGATCTTTCAACTGTGCCTATGATTTCGTGAAGCGCAGTCTCCGTTGACTTGCCTTTCATGTACGCATGCTGCGCAACGGAAAGGATAGGCCCAGTTATTACTGATCTTATGTGGAGATCCAGAAGTCGTTCCAGAGTCTTCAACATGAAGGATGCGAGGCTTATGGGTCTGTAGTCGTTGGCATTTTCATGCGAACGCCTACCCGTTTTGGGGAGGAATATGACGTGAATTCTCCTCCAGCTCCGCGGGATGTAGGTCAGAGCGATACTCGCCCTGAATACCCTGGCCAACCAGCGGACCATTTTATCTCCTAGCTTCTGAAGCATCACTGGAGTGACGCCGTCGGGTCCAGGAGATTTGTATGGGGAGAAGCTGTTAATTGCGTGTCTAATCTTTTCCCTGTCCAACAACATTGCCAGTAATTCCTCGGGGGGCTCGGAGACCCCACCCTGGCGTACAAATACTGGCGTGTGGTCGCTGGCAGGGAAGTGTTTATTCATTAGGGTTACTAGGGATCCCTCCGCTGAGTCCGCCCAAGGACCATCTTCCTTTCTCACGAAAAGATTATTTACGTGCTCTTTGGACAGAATCTTGCTCAGTCTGGAGGCTTCCCGGGTGTTTTCTATTGTAGAGCAGAAGGTTTGCCAGGATTGAGCCTTCGCCTTCCTTACTGCTTTCTTGTAGGTTTTGAGCGTTTCTCTATAAGGCCGCCTATCTTTGGTATCGTACCATACGTTGAATGTTTTTCTTACTGCTGTTCTCAGATTCCTAAGCTCACCGTTCCACCACGGAGGAGATTTCTTCTTAAGAATGCTGACAGGAGTAGATTTGTTATACGATATTGCTAGAGTGTGCTCCAGTTTGTCCACTGCGTCATCCAGCTCTTGCGGGCGGGTGATGTCACGGTAGGGCTCTCTTAGCGTTAAGGATTTCTCGGAGAGTTTGACGAATTTTTCCCATCTAGTTCTTCGTGGGTTCCGGTACCGAAGATCAAGCGATGGTCAGATAGGGAGGCTTTGTCTGAAACCTCCCAGTTACTTACCAGCGCTGAACCATTATCCGTAGACAGGGTAAGATCGAGGACCTCCTCCCAGCCCTGGAATCTATCCGAACTCGGGAAAAAGAAAGTTGGCTTAGAACCCCTATTGCAGATTCTCAGGTTCGAGTTAAGAATATAGTGTAAAAGGGACTCACCTCTATCGTTGATTGAAGTACTGCCCCACATAGAGTGTCTTGCATTTACGTCGCTGCCGGTAACGACGTTTTGGTTTTTGTTGTGATCCAGGAAGTGTTTGAGTTCGGTAGGTGGGGCCGGCCTGTCATGAGCCATGTAGCCTGAAATGACGAAGACCGGCTGCATATCGTCACCTTCCAACTTTACCACGGTTACGTCTGATGTACTGTAATTGTAAACATCTGTTTTGTAGAACAGATTGTGAGTGCTGATGTTTAACCCCATGATCCTCTCTTTGTTGATCCAGGGTTCTTGTATGAAGCTGATGTCTACGTCCTCCTGTGCTAGAAGGACCTTCAGATTATCCGTAGCACTTATTGAGTGCTGCAGATTAATCTGGGCGCATTTTTTGTTGTTGTTGGTTGTGCTCCCCATCTTGGATGTGGACACCCTGCAGCAGCAGGCCATGCGAATGGCAAAGGCTACCTTGTGGTCCGCCTTCGCCAGATCCTCCAAGGACTCTTCGCATATTGCGACCAGAATGGGTTTGCTGGTCTTCAACGGCTCTTCCTCTTTAATGAGCTGCCAGTCTGCAATGGCTGGGATGCTGCTGTTGTACAGTTTTATGTACGACAACAATTCCTCCCCCGAGTCATCCATAGGTGGTAGCCAAATGCGCGCCCGCGGCCTCTTTGGCAGTTCCGCTGCGGGGGTTAGCTTTAACTGGTGTTTGTTGACCTCTCCGCTAATTTGTGGTACACACCCCAAGAGGAAGTCCAGCGAGGCCTGATCAGCGCATTTGATGACCCTATATCCACGGAGGCTCTCGGAGGAGTCAAACACTGGGAGGGGACCGGTCGGGTTGTCGCGCACTTGCCTCATGGCCAGCTTTGACAGCCTGACCTCGATCTCCACCCAGTTCTGCTGAACTGTTGCCGGTGACCTACTGTTTACATCCACAATAGCCACATGCAAGTTGTCCCTGGCAACCTCATTATAGTGTCTGGCTGTAGTGTGGACCGTTTCCGCCCGTTTGGGCTTCTTCGGTTCCGCTTCTTGGCTGTCTTGGTTGGAACGGTTTCTCTTTTGAGAAGCGTCCTGCTTGCGTGTAGGGGCCGGATTCTTCTTCTGGAAGTTCTCGTACTCCTCCACCACAGTTTTGTAGTATTCGGCGTCTTTGGTACCGGAGGCTGCCTCGCCGTTTTTTATTTTTCCGAGCATAAACGGCGCCCGCTGGTACCTATTACGCCTTGTCTGACCTTCTGTTTTCTTTTTCTTCCTACCCTTGGCCGCAGGTGCACTTTGGTTGGCGCCGCCAGCCGCCTTGGGGTCGGAAGTTGGTCCTAGGGTACTTTGGTTTGTGCCCTACTGGATTTTTGGTGCTGTTGTAGCTGCTTGTGCTTTCGGTGTACTATGGTTGGTACCACCACAAGCACTCATAATCGTCTCCTGACTGGAGGCGAGAAGGGTCTCCTCTTCAGACTCCGTCGCTTCCGGCAACGGTTCCCTGTAGAGGCTTGTCGAAGTCGTCGCGTTTGTCATAGTCGTCGTTTTTGTCGTTGCTGTCAGGTCCGTGTCCGTCAAGGGAGTCGGTACGTCCATGTGTTCGTCTGCGTCTTTTGTTTTCATTAGTTTGTTTGTATTTTTGTTGTTATCCATGTTTTGGTCCCACGAGTAAGCCGGAAGGGGTTGGTCACTCGTCCGCAGAGCCGGTATGCGTAGAGAAGGCACTTATACAACCGACCTTGCCCGGGCATCGGAGGGGACCGTTCGCGATCAGAAATTCAATAGCCGCCCTCTGACCATTCATCCATCGGCACGGGTACCTTGACACCTTGGATTAGGGTGGTTTTTTGCGGCAATCCTAACACTTGCCTCATCCCCGGGGTGGGGGTCACAGACTGTTGGGCCTGTCTGCTCCAGCCCAAAGGATGAAACCAGTAGAAGGCTTTCCTATTAGTTTTTTGCCGCAGCCCGTGGTTCCCCCGTTGGGGGGATACCTCGGGTTACCGCAAAAAGGTGTTGGTGCGGCTATCTTACCATCCTCCACATCCACGAGGGGAGGGTTGTGACGAAACCGTTGGGCTTGTCCACCAAACCCCATGGGTGAAGCGAATGATAGGCCTTCCTCTTAGTTCACCGCGGTCCGTGGTTCCGTCGTGGGAAGGATGCCACGGGCCGCCGCTTAAGCCCCTTCGCCGCGGCAAGGCCACCAACTTTGAAGAGGATTTTACATCTATGACGGAGCTGACGGCAACTGATATGTTGTGGATGTACCACATTATCCCCAAAATCAAAATCCCCAAAACCGAAATCTCCTAATTCAAAATCCCCAAAATCAAAATCCCCCACACGAAATCCTCATTTTATGTGTGAAATAAATTCAAATTAGGTTGAAAACCGCGGCGTTCTTCACTGCCACCAAAGTTTTTTCACCGTCAATAAAATACTTCTAATTTGATACTAAGTTTCCTTTCATATTGCTCATTTGAATTAATGGTAAAAAAAAATATTTTTTAATATTTTTTCGAAATTACAAATTAAAAAATATGTTTTCAAGTGGGTTAAAATATTTTTATACCCAGCTGTACTTGTACACAGGGTATTATAACTTTGTTAGGATAACGGTTGGTTGTACAGGTATAAAGGAATCGAGATAGATATAGACTTCCATATATCAATATGATCAGGATCGAAAAAAAATTTGATTGAGCCATGTCCGTCCGTCTGTCCGTCCGTCCGTCCGTCCGTCTGTCCGTTAACACGATAACTTGGGCAAATAATGAGATATCTTCACCAAATTTGGCATGCGTACTTATTTGGGTTCAGAATAGATTGCTATTGAAAATGGGTAAAATCGGACCATAACCACGCCCCTTTTTCGATATCGAAAATTTCGAAAAACGTATAAAATGGGTTAATTCAATATTAGAAGCAGCTACAATGATAAAATTTGCAATATGTATTGATTTAATTGTTCTAAGGCCGATTTTATAAACATTTTTGAAAAGGGGGCGTGGTACCGCCCACGTATATTTGAAGAAATTTTAAAATTTTGACTCTTAATAACTTCAGAACAGTTTATGCTAGTATAACGAAATTTCGTAGAGGACATACTATTGTTGTGGTAAATTCAGCTATAGAAAATAAACGAAATCGCTTCGCGACCACGCCTACTTTTTCATAAAAGTTATATTGAAAGGAGGTGGAAATATTGAAAAGTCCATATTTAATTAACGGATTTCGCTATAATAATATAATTTGGTACATACATCAACTTTCATATTCTTTACATAATTTTTTCAAAATTTTGGAAAGTGGGCGTGGCACCGCCCACTTATGAGTCAAGCAATTTTTAAATTCGACTGCTAACAACTTCAGAACGGTGTGAGATAGATTTACGAAACTAGGTATACAAACAAAGAATAACAGCATTTTATGTGCACAGCTGGGTATGTAATGTTCGGTTTCACCCGAACTTAGACTTCCTTACTTGTTCTGTTTGACATTATAGGTATTCTTATTCCGATTGAGAGCAACGTCAAATTCAATCACACTTTGTTGAATAGGTGCATTTTGGACCCGGTATACAAATCCATATCATAAGCTTTAATTTGATACCTGTACTGTACAATTATGTTCTAGGACTACCAAAGTCCGTGCAGGTTTTCTTATTTTACCGAATCATAAAAAAAAACTTTTCCCAAAAATAAAAAACACATCAAAAACAGAGTTAGTAAAATCGGTCCAGAGTTATGTATTGCTGGTAAAATCAAAACATTATCATGACATGCTTAGGAATGTCAATTATACACACAAACAAATTTTGGTGTCAAATCAGCACTTTAAGGTGCTGCAGTATATATAAACTAAAAAAGTGTTATTTCAACACCAAAAAGGAGTCTAAGTAACAAAAAATATTAAAAAAAAAAAACAATTTAAACCACACTTACTCACGTCGCCTCGCACTTGGGACTTCAATTGTTATAAAATATATTTAGCGACATAGATAAATATCCAATACAATAAATGCATCAAAAGAATTGGCGAAATAACAACAAATAGCTTTATAACTACTCAGTAAGTGAGTGTGACTCCTGGGACACCGAAAAATCCCTTTGTTGCACCTATGTGAGCACGAAAACGAATTTTAGCTTTACAGTTTAACTTTGAACTACAATTTGTATATGATCGAAAGTACATACTACATAGTACCATATTCTTTAAAAAGAAGATCAGTATTAGCTTTTAAAAACTTCTTACAAAGGTTAAAGAGTGTGACTCCTGGGACATTTGCCTGTTTTTTCGTGATACAATTGTTAAGGGTTTTCAGTTTTATCGATGCAGTTCCCTAAAAATTTAGCTATGCAACTGGTTACCCCTAACCCATGATAATAAAAATGTCTTTATTGTAAAGTTCTGTCAGAGCAGTGGGAGTTTATGGCATTTTAAAAATTTGGTACTTTTCCTCTTTTGGGTGGAATGTCCCCAAACACATAATACCCAGCTTTTAAAACATCCCCAAAAAAATTATCCCCAAAATAAAAATCCAAAATCCAAAATCCCCAAATCCAAGAACCACAAACCAAAAATCCCCAAACATAAAATCCCCATGCTTTGAATATACAAGATTGCAGTGTAAAAAAGTTATTTGGGGTTAAAAGTGGAGAAAAATAGAAAAAAAAAAACTCAAATTTGGATTTTTCTTGACTTCCGCCCCGAATAACTTCTTTTGTACAAATCGGATCGATGGGAACTGGAGTTTGTGACTGGGTGTGACATGGGGGGAGGGGGGGACGGTCAAAAACTACCAAAAATCGCGTGACGTCATATATGCACGACCCCTAAGCTCCTGACAAAAAAATTGGCTCTGTGAGATTTTTGTTTTGCAGGCCCAATATTTCAATACCCATTTTATGTGTGAAATAACATCTCACAGAGCCAATTTTTTTGTCAGGAGCTTAGGGGTCGTGCATATATGACGTCACGCGATTTTTGGTAGTTTTTGACCGTCCCCCCCTCCCCCCATGTCACACCAGGCGATTTTCAACCTAATTTGAATTTATTTCACACATAAAATGGGTATTGAAATATTGGGCCTGCAGGTAATGAGTTGTCTATTTTGCATTAAAACTAAAATGCAGCATTAGACAAGTGGATAGAGTCTTCGTTTACCGCACAGGGCGTGAGTTCAATGCCTGACCTATGATCAATATTTTCTTAAATTTTATATTATTTGTTTAAAATTTTTTTTTTAATTAATAAGCTTTTTGTTTTATAGCTGTATTCTGTAATTCAGTCCCATCTCAAACCACTTAATTTGAGATATTTCCTTACGCCCGTATAACACTACTTTTTTCTTTGTACTTTTCCTTATTTTTCTATATTTTTCATAGAAAAATAAAGCCACAATAACAGCTTAAAAGAATAAAAAAAAACAAGAAAAATACGTCAATATAAACATTTGAAATAACAATAATTCCCACAGAGCCAAATTTTGGTAGAGAGCTTAGGTTCGCCGTCAAACGGAAATCTTCAATCCTCATCGATCCAGTATGTGCTAAAAAAGTAATTCGGAGTCAGAGGTCAAAATTTTAGGTTTTTTGGAGCCACCTTTTCCCCCTGCATAATTAAAAAAAGTAAAAATAAAATTAGTTTATCTTGTAAAACAAAAATCTCACAGAGCCAATTTTTTTGTCAGGAGCTTAGGGGTCGTGCATATATGACGTCACGCGATTTTTGGTAGTTTTTGACCGTCCCCCCCCCCCTCCCCACATGTCACACCCAGTCCACTTTTAACCCCAAATAACTTTTTTACACTGCAATCTTGTATATTCAAAGCATGGGGATTTTATGTTTGGGGATTTTTGTTTTGTGGTTCTTGGATTTGGGGATTTTTGTTTTGGGGATTTTGGATTTTGGATTTTTATTTTGGTGATAATTTTTTTGGGGATGTTTTAAAAGCTGGGTATTATGTGTTTGGGGACATTCCACCCAAAAGAGGAAAAGTACCAAATTTTTAAAATGCCATAAACTCCCACTGCTCTGACAGAACTTTACAATAAAGACATTTTTATTATCATGGGTTAGGGGTAACCAGTTGCATAGCTAAATTTTTAGGGAACTGCATCGATAAAACTGAAAACCCTTAACAATTGTATCACGAAAAAACAGGCAAATGTCCCAGGAGTCACACTCTTTAACCTTTGTAAGAAGTTTTTAAAAGCTAATACTGATCTTCTTTTTAAAGAATATGGTACTATGTAGTATGTACTTTCGATCATATACAAATTGTAGTTCAAAGTTAAACTGTAAAGCTAAAATTCGTTTTCGTGCTCACATAGGTGCAAGAAAGGGATTTTTCGGTGTCCCAGGAGTCACACTCACTTACTGAGTAGTTATAAAGCTATTTGTTGTTATTTCGCCAATTCTTTTGATGCATTTATTGTATTGGATATTTATCTATGTCGCTAAATATATTTTATAACAATTGAAGTCCCAATGTCAGTTTATTAAGTCAAAGTTGACTAAGCTCTCGAGTCAAATGTCCCAGGAGTCACGATGGAATGTCCCTTTGGGGATTTTGTTTTCGGGGATTTAGTGGCACTCCCATATGTTGTCCATCTAACGTTTCTTCCTTCTCCGTCAAGTGCGTGTCGTACTGTTTCTGCCGAAGCCAGAAGTGGCAAGTGCGAGGCAACGTGAGTAAGTGTGGTTTAAATTGTTTTTTTTTTTAATATTTTTTGTTACTTAGACTCCTTTTTGGTGTTGAAATAACACTTTTTTAGTTTATATATACTGCAGCACCTTAAAGTGCTGATTTGACACCAAAATTTGTTTGTGTGTATAATTGACATTCCTAAGCATGTTATGATAATGTTTTGATTTTACCAGCAATACATAACTCTGGACCGATTTTACTAACTCTGTTTTTGATGTGTTTTTTATTTTTGGGAAAAGTTTTTTTTTATGATTCGGAAAAATAAGAAAACCTGCACGGACTTTGGTAGTCCTAGAACATAATTGTACAGTACAGGTATCAAATTAAAGCTTATGATATGGATTTGTATACCGGGTCCAAAATGCACCTATTCAACAAAGTGTGATTGAATTTGACGTTGCTCTCAATCGGAATAAGAATACCTATAATGTCAAACAGAAAAATATTTTAACCCACTTGAAAACATATTTTTTATTTTGTAATATTTTAGAGAAAAAATATTAAAAAATATTTTTTTTTTACCTTTAATTCAAATGAGCAATATGAAAGGAAACTTAGTATCAAATTAGAAGTATTTTATTGACGGTGAAAAAACTTTGGTGGCAGTGAAGAACGGTTAGAGTTTTGAAATCCAGGCAAGTCATATACATAATAGGGAAAGAAAGTGAAAACGGTAATATACAAAGGAAATAAAAAGAGAAAGGGAAAAAGGAAATAAAAAAGAGAAATAATACTGGATTGCTAAATAAAAAGAAATAGGGTGAAATAGAGAGAATGAGGGTATTTGCAATTAATCGATTTGAGGATGTTGGAGAGAACGGGGTAAAAAATATAGAGGATGAGAATGTAAGGAGACTTCACGTTCTACTTTATAAATGTTGCGAAGTCTATTCTGAGACTAAACAACGTCTGTAGGGTCTGCTAGTTTAAAATTAAATTTCGTTTAGTATAAGACTGATTAATCAACTGCAACGGTCTTGTAGGTAGCATCTCTGAGGTAAGGTACTCCATGAAGCGACACAGCATCTAAGAGACCATTCTTAACATTCATTGCTCACGCATATGCATCTTCAGCGTATAATTTATAAACTGTTAACTTAGTGTCAAAATACCTATCAATACTCAAGGCAATAGACCGCCCAGCATTGGTTGACGGCAGTTTTGCGAATAGACGGAATCCAATAGCTTCACATAAATATTAGGCCCTTTTTCTGCACCGACCACAGCCTGAAAGCATACCCAATAAACATTTATGTTGGAAACATATTTCATTCAAAAAACGTTGTTGCAACAACCAATTCTCCAGCAAAACGGAACTTTTTTCGTATGAAACTATTCTTATTTCTCCAATTGAAAAAATATTTACGCAATTCACAACCTCTAGTATTTCGTGCTATTTGTCTATTTTTCAAAAAATTTATATTGGAAACCATGGAAACATAGGTACAACGATAGACGAATACGACACCCCTTGTGAATTGCCCAAATGTATTATTTTCGAACTCCAACAATATTTTCCAATTGGAATCAAACGCAAAATTGATATGAGGAAAAATTTAATATGAGGGAACACGTATGATTAGTAATAAATGACGCGTTTATTTAATATAAATTATATAATATAATATTATAAATACCTTTTAATTTATTTACTATTTTTTAATGTTTTGACAGAAAATGGTTGGTATTTTTCGTTCGGACACGTGCTTTGATTAATTTTTTTTCTCATATATGAGAGAGAATACGAGTGTCATGTATGAAAATTGGAGGAACACTTTCAAAGGGAGCTTATAGCTAAATATATGACACTACGTATTTTCTCTGATTTTTTCTATTTATTGTGCGAAAAAAAAGGTCTTATACAATTATCACAAAGAAAATCAAAACTTGACTGTAAAAAAAAAAACAAATGAAAAGTTAGTATTTTTAAATTTTTGTTTTGGCACTTGGAAGTTTCTCCTTTATTTTAGGTTTGTTTACTGACCAAAAAAAAGTTCAGAGCAGGGCAGCAGTCAAAATAGAAATAGAGCAACTCAGAGCAACTCAGAGCAGAAATGCCATGAAACACTTGAATCTCGATAGTTCCTTTTTATTTTATTTTTTTGTTTAAATCTTCAAAATTAATGCAAATTCACGTTTACAAAAACATTGATTTTCTTGCAAGCTAATTTTTTTGAAGTTTTCAAAAATTTATTTCTTCCTGACTGACAATTGCTTCTCTGCTCTAACTTACTCCATGAAAAAAGCTAGAGCAGAAATTTGTGATCTGGATTAATCTACCCAGTGGGAAAAGGTAATGTACAGCAATGCATAAAGTAATGTATAGCTCCTATAGACTATACATGAAAAAATGCATGAATTTTTCTACAGCGATGTCATAGGAAAAGTTATGTGTCGCTCGCCTACAAAACTAAAGATACATGTTTACATTACTTTTTATATTACTTTTTATAAATGAAAAGATGCACTACCTTTCAAGAATGAAAATATGCACTACAAGGGATACATTATATCTTACATTGCCTTTCTTGAATGAAAAGATGCTTTACAAGGGACATATTTAATTTTGCATAACATTTTATAAATTTCCTTGTGGAGTAACAAGGACATTAAGACACAGTGAGGCTCTACAGCGGGGGAAGAGTTAAGGTCCTATTTTAAATGTTTGAATGACGAGCTCGTTATGGGCTACGACCAAGATGAGTGCACCCAAAAAAATATAATATAAAAAAAAACTCCAAAACCAAAAAGGCACCGGCATCAGGAGCAAACAGACCAGTCGACTCTCGACTTCTGAAAGGCCTCACAGCAGCAGAAAAAGCGATGAAGATGTAAGTAACGAGCAGCAGTTTCAAAATGAATTTAAATTGTATTTTTTTTATGTTTTAAAGTTGTGTATTTTTTTTTTTTTTTTGAAGTTTTCAAACTACAAATAAAAATAGAGCGACACATTACTCCCTTCCTTGCTTTTGGTATGATCTTTTCTAACATCAAAATTCGTACATCTTTTCATATATGAAAAACATTTATTCTTTAAACTACAAATCAAAGATTGAGCGACACATTACTCCCTTCCTTGCTTTGGTGTGATCTTTTCTTATAAAAAAATTCATACATGTTTTCATGCATGGAAAAAGGTAATGCATTGCCTACTTTCCCACTGGGTAGTTTTGTTTTGAGCGTACACACCCAGTGGGAAAAGGTAATGTTTGGTAATGTATAAAGTAATGTATATCGCCTATAAAATTTTTTATGTATAATGGAATTCATGCATTACTTTTTATACAGCAATGTCATAGGAAAATTAATGTTTTTGAAAAATAAAACCTTACGAAATACATTACATGGGAAGATTTTTCAAATATTTGTGCATGCGTTACTTTGCTCATGCTTCTTTTCATGGATGAAAAAGGTAATGCATTACCTACTTTCCCACTGGGCATGAAACAAAAGATAGAGCAACCTAGAGCAAGAAAAGTGTTCGTTAAACACAATTTTGTGAAATATCTCAATTTGGCGTAAGATAGAGCAGCCCAATAAACAAACCTTATATGTGAAACGTTTTGTTTAAATTTTTATATTGAAAGTTTTTTGCCCGAATTCACATAAAAATCAACTCCCTGTTAGACAGTGCTAGTACATTCAGTCACCTTTATAATGTTGCCTTTGAAAACGTGATAGAAAATCTTGATGTAAATATAAAACAGCTGTTATTTACCCTACAAAACGGGCTGATATTTTCACTAACACACTCACACTATAAATTGTCAATGCTGATAATTTTTTGACCAAAACACCGACAATTGTCATATATTGCCATAGCTTACTATCACATGAGCATAAAATGTTCTTTCAAAACATAGCACATTTTTTGTCCCGTGCTCATTATTATCAAAATAAAAGTAAAAAAACGAACCGAAATAATAAATTAAAAAGTAAAAAAAGAAGCTAAGTATTAAAAATTAATTATATTATTTAATTTAAGTTTACATTTTATTTATACATAGGTGTATTTTGCAAAAGGAGGAAAAGTCTCAAAAACACTGTGATGACCGAAACTGTGATGGAGAAGAAAAATGCGAAAAAAAGCTGATACATAGAACTATTCTGCTGCGATATTAAGAACGTGATTGTATCACGTATTTATTCATGTGGCCGTCAGCCCGCTTCCTGAGAACAACAACAACAGTAAAGCAGTAAATAATTATAATTTGTTTTTAAGTTCTAATATTATCACTTTTATGCATACTTTATAATATTGAGTTTTAAATTTTCTATTACTAAAAAGCAAGGACTGAAACCGAAACCGAAACCGTAACCGTAACCGTAACCGATTAAAACCGATTCATTTTTCAAAACCGAAACCGAAACCGTAACCGTTATTTTGATCTGGAAAAGAACGAAACCGAAACCGTTTCAAAAGCCGGAACCGGTTCCAAACGGTTTTGAATTTTTTTAATGTATCACTTCTTTAAGTGGGCACAAACAGGTACTCTGAAAACTTTCAGGGAGGATTGTCGAGCAAGGTTACAAAATACGCGTTTTAACCTTAGTATACAAATTCTGAAAGAGGAAATTTGATTATAGTTGAATGAAGCGACCGAAAAAAATTTACGAGATACGAAAACGAAATGTTCAGACTTGACTCAGAAAGCACCACTCATATTAATGTTTTTGGCGATTTATACATTTCATTTAATATTTTTCTAATAAAAAAGTAGAGTTAATTCTAGGAATTTGTTTTGCAGAAATTTCATCCATGCATAGCGTTAATAAAATTTATTATTATATTAGAGAAATCCCATCATGGCAGCAGGAAAAAGTTATGAAAATTCAGATCTATTTCGAAGCTACATAGGTACTTGACTATTTTAGTAGTAAAATTTATTTTGTTTGTGTTTTTATTTGGTAACCGAAACCGGAACGAAACCGTAACCGAAACCGAAATAAATGTTGAAGAACGAAACCGGAACCGAAACCGAAACACGTTGCAAAACCGAAACCGTAACCCGAACGTTATTTTAATCGGTTTCAGACCTTGCTAAAAAGCCATTTTATTTGATTTTAGAAAATAAAACATTTAAAAAAAAATTATGTATATAAATAACTTTCATATCAGCTTTGACAGATTATGACAGTTGTCAGTTGTGATATCATTATGAAATGTGATGTCATCATTGATCAAAAAAATAGAGTGAGACAGATATATGCTTAGTTCAAATTAGTAATGTGTTAGAAGGGGACAAAAACTCACACGGACACAGTTGTTAACATCAACTTTTTCTTATTCCTCAAGTGAAATGATTGAAGCGATGATCGTTTAGCTGACAGCAATGACAATCAAATGTTGCATCAAATGATTGTCATTTGTCTTGTAGGGTACATCACGATTTTCTATCACGATTTCAAAGGCAACATTACAAAGCTGACTGAATGTCATAGCACTGTCTAGCAGGGTTTGGTTGTGAAAAAAAAAATATTTCCATGGCAATTCAAACAGTTTTCTGCTTCATTTTCGTGTGCTTGTGAAAAAAACAGTGCAAAAAAATTAAAAAATTTTCATGTAAACAAAAACATGTCAAACGGACTCCATTGTGCGCATGCGTGCACTCTTTGTCTCACTTCTTCCTACTAATGGCGGGGATATACCAACAGGTTATCATAACCTCTAACGAGATTTTTAGCCGAGCTTGTCTTTCCAACTTGTAGTGTGTTGCTTTTGAGTTTTCCTACAAGTTGGCGGGACCTACAGTTTTTTGCCGACTCCGAACGGCATTTGCAAAGCAAATGAATTTTTTGCTGAGAAGCTTCTCATGGCAGAAATACACCCGGAGAGTTTGCCAAACTACTGCCGAGGGGCGACCCCGTTTAGAAAAATTCCTTTTCTAAATAATTTTTGATGTTACTTTTGCCGGGCATCGAACCGCCACGACTTGGTGTAGAAGGCCGAACACTTAACCGCTACACCACGGCGGCCGCCACTTCTTCCTACACTAAACCAAAAAAGTTCTTGTTTTCAAAGAAAAAGTACATGGATTTTAAGAATTGTTGCAAAGAACTTTTTCATAGAAATTTAAGAATATTTCTTAGAATATAAGTACCTACTTGTTCCTAAATATGTAAACAAATCCTCAGAAAGCATGACGTCATTCATAAATTGTAAAATAATTTTCTTGGAATCTATGAATTTTTCTTTTATTCTAAGAAATTCTATGAACTTTTTTCTTAAAAAACATGTACATTTCTGGTTCAGTGCAGACAAAAAATTGGAGGAAAAAACTTGAATCCAACCTTGAAAAAAATGTTGGAAATTAAGTTGAAATTGACAACATTTCTCTAACATCGGGAAAAAATTGGAAACATGAGTACTGGGTAGTGCCTATGTATATAGGCTAAAACAAATACAGCTTTGTTGCGTTGCGTGACATTTATAAATTTCGAAAAAAAACGCACAAAACCGAAAAGGTATCCCACAATGAACGCGCGGCAACCCATTTGAGTGTAATTTTTCCAAAAAATTAATACTTAATTTCAGTGATACAAAATTAGCAAAGCATCTAAAAAATGCCTTTAGATGATATAATCAAACAATATATCTACACTGAAATAAAAAAGAGGAAAGTGCACATTGAAAGTAACATATCAAAACCACTTTCAAAGCGATTGATGGTAATACTGTAAATATTACAGTATTTACTGTAAAATTGGGAGTAAAAACATGTGATTTTTGCAATGTCTACTTTCAATTTGTACTTTCAATCTTCGGTACGCACTTTTCTGCTGATCGCATTTCACGATATTGAAATTTTACACTAGTACTATCAATTTGACAGTAGGTACCATTGTGTATCAATACCAAGTGTAAACTCTTCTGCATAGACGTCAAAATTCCAAAAAGAGTTTAACACCTGTTTGAGATTGTGGTTAATAACAAGTGTGATATCATAGACATAGTCGTGAAAACTTCAAAGTGAGTTTAGTCACCTGTTTTTAATTTCCTTTTTTATCTCACTTCTTTCCATCTTCCCATCTCTTTCTACCATTAGGTAAAAGATAGGAGACCGCCATGTTGATGTGTGCAGGATGTTAAACAACGCCATTGCTTTTCTGTTATTCGGTGCTGGCGACATTTTAATATGTGCAGGATGTAAACAAACCGACATTTTAATGTGTGTTGTCAAAAGAAGAGTTCACACTTGGTATTGATACACTATGGTAGGTACTGTCAATAGAAAAGTCAAAGAAAAATAAAAATTGTATTTGTTAATCTTCGAATATTTTAAAATGGCAGCCGATGATATTTTTGCAAACGAATTAATTATAGAAAACGGCTAATTGTTTACAATTTTATCAGAAATTGGTATGCCAAATGCATATGAAAAATTAAATAGTGAGTATTGTGAGTATTGTGTTGTTATTGAACTGTGTGTTATAGAATTTTGTACAGAGTGCGGATTTAATGAAACAAATTTGAAGTACATAACTGAACGCGACTTGGAGAACATTTATCCAGATATAGAAAGCATTGCCTTTAGAGCGGAATTACGAGAAAAACTTGCATTATGTAAAATTAAAAAGGTATGAATACTAGTGAAAATATTAAAGTTTTGTCCACATGTTCGCACAAATTTTACGTTGCACACAATTAAATTTCTCACTCATATGATTCAAATATATTGATAATATTTAGTCCCAATTAAAAGTAAGATTATTTTCTTTGATTTTACCTCTAGTTTCCTCAGAATGCAACAACAGTTTCTGGTAATTGAAAAGTGCTTGATTGGATGAAGTCACAATGTCCATCTACGTGCACCAATGTTAAATCGTCAGCGAATATCATAACATCCCTGCAGTCAACTTAACTAGTTTTATACTAATCAAATACCAGTCAGCCCAGCGGCCTCAACTAGTTCGAGTTCTTTAATTTTTCCATATTAGCAACTGGTATTTTTGACACGGCGATGTCCTACGAGATGGCAATTGTCCTTCTCTGCATCAGCACGACACCAATTGGCTGACTAGTCAGCCTCTGCATCAGGAATATACCAGTTGATATACTTGTTATTATACACATCAGTATCATACCATTTAAGATACTATTTCGTATATACGTCAGGATCGTACCAGTTGAAAGAATAGTTCATATATACATCAGAATCATACCAGTTGGCAGACTAGTTCATATATACATCAGAATCATACCAGTTGAAAGACTAGTTCATATATGCATCAGAATCATACCAGTTGGCAGACTAGTTCATATATGCATCAGAATCATACCTGTTGACAGACTACTTCTTATATGCATCAAAATCATACCAGTTGACAGACTAGTTCATATATGCATCTGAATCATACCAATTGACAGACTAGTTAAAAAAAGCATCGGAATCATACCAGTTGTCATACTAGTTCATATATGCGTCAGAATCATACCAGTTGATATAGTAGTTCATTTATGCATCAGAATCATACCAGTCGACATACCAGTTCATATATGCATCAGAATCTTACCAGTTGACATACTAGTTCATATATACATCAGAATCATACCAGTTGACATACTGCTCAGTCTATGCGGCAGGACATACTAATCATTATGCCCATTCAGATTGTATCACTTGTCATACTAGTCCACGAATTTGACATTCATTCCAGTTGGTATACTAGTCGGTCTATGCACCAGTATCATAGTCAGCCTCTACATGAGCAATATACCAGTTTATTCTTTAGAAAGCAGCGTCTATTTGTATTTACCGAAACACGAAAAATCATCTGTGAATTACAAGGTAAAAAAGAAGCAGTTACAAGAGAAAAAAATAGGATAAAAAAATATTTTTAATTTAAAATGTTTTTAAAATGAACTAAAAACTGGAAAATAATTTCCCCTCTGTCTACATAGATTCTTCACCACGTAAAGCTTATCCGGAACATTTGTGAGTGGGAATTCCTATAGGTATTAAATAGTACTTGGAGTTTGAAATGTATAAAAACATTGGCGCACGCTAGAGATGGTTCGCATTAACTTCTAATAATCCTATTACCGATATGAGCTTTCCTAAAAAACATCTTTTCACGATATAGCAAGCGCCAAATGTTTTTATACATTTCAAACTCCAAGTACTATTTAATACCCATAGGAACTCCCACTCACAAATGTTCCGGATAAGCTTTACGTGGTGAAGAATCTATGTAGACAGAGGGGAAATTATTTTCCAGTTTTTAGTTCATTTTAAAAACATTTTAAATTAAATCTTTGAAACTTTGGTGGACTTTTGACCGTTTGGGAATAATTTTTTCTTAAATTATTCTATGTTTTTATTATTAGTGAACAAGATGGAAAAGTAACAACAGAACACAAAGCCATTTGATAAGTGCCCTTGAGCAAGGCCGAAATTACGTAATCATGGTAGCTTGTAATTGTTGTTACTTTTCCATCTTGTTCACTAATAATAAAAACATAGAATAATTTAAGAAAAAATTATTCCCAAACGGTCAAAAGTCCACCAAAGTTTCAAAGATTCTCAAATTAATGACCACAAACTCATAACATACATTTTAAATTAAAAATATTTTTTTATCCTATTTTTTTATTTTATACTTTTTAGTAGTGAGTCTGTGAAAATTTATAAGATTGTAATTGGATATTAACGAAAGCGTAAATGTATACATTTAACAGCTCAGTTAGATGAACGCTATAGATAAATTTATATGAATACTTTTAATTTTGAAATTCCCATTAATTTAATTTTTGACCCATTTTTTAGCATATTCTTCTATTTTTGTCTATTGTGCATTGACTGCTTTGAAAAACTGCATGTCGAACAGCGTCATCGAATTGGGTAAATTTTCAAGGTGTTTACACACTAAACTCCGAATTTGTGTAAACTTCGTTCCATAAAAATTTTGACAGTTCATTTACGCATTCGGTAATTTTCTACGTTTACACGCTTTACGCGGTGTTTTTATGGTTACATGAATAAAATTACTATTTTTTAAGCAATATAAAATACATCATGACTGCGCCTAAATGTATGTAAGTGAAATCCAAATATTTGAAATTTCGATGATATTTATATACAGATGGCGCTGAAAACGCATTATAGCATGCGCATTATAGCATGTGTACGAAATATTCAGATAGCAATAAGGAAGATAGACCGATAAATGGGACTTTTGCAATTAAAGCAATATTTTGGATTGTTTTTTTTTTCGTATAATGCATTGTCAGCGAAACCTGAACGATGGTGAAAATTTCAAAACCCCAGCTCAACGGGAAGTTAGTACAAAATCCAAAGCAAAATCTCTGGAAATGAAACTTTTCAAATATCTCTACCCGTGCGCCACCTATCGGAATTATTTTTTTGTTATATTGCGTGGGGGCAGAAAACTAAACGATGATGAAAATTTCCAGATTCTACCTCAACGGGAAGTTCGTTGAAAAACGAATTAATCGACACCGAAAACAGACCTTCGCATTTCTTAAATAGAGCGACTCACGCGCCACTTAGCGGGCCCAATTTTTTTTGAACATTTGGATATTAGCTAAATCGGTCCATAATTAGGAC